>BCGP01000002.1:10556-103497 GCA_001599335.1 [Candida] boidinii | reverse complement strand
CCGTAAGAATCGTTATTGGATGAACCGTAAGAATCGTTATTGGAAGAACTGTAAGAGGAGGAGTTGTTGTTATCTCTGTTAGAAGAACCGTAAGAGTCGTTATTGGATGAACCGTAAGAATCGTTATTGGAAGAACCGAATGAACTGCTGTTGTTGTTGTCGTTACTATTGTCATTGCTGTTACTGTTACTGTTCTTAGATTTGTAATTGTTGTAAGCATCTTCAGCTTTACTTTCGTAGTCAGAAACGGTCTTAGCGGTATCATCACCGTATCTGGTTTTAACTTCGTCGTTAAATCTATCTTTAGCCTTATCGAATAAACCCATTGTGTATTAGTTGTTGTTGTTATAAATTAATTGAATGAAATATTAAAAATTAATCAATTGATTAAAAGAAAGAAAGAGAGAATTTAAATGATTCAATTGATTTTTTTATTTTGAAATAAGTTGGAATATTCAATCAATTTATATCAATTTACATACTTGTCAAATTAATTAATTATTTTAAATTTTGTTTACTATTTTTACAGCCAAAATAATAATTAAGTTAAATTAACTCATGAATTTCAAAGGTGATAATAATTACAGTTACGTTACCTATTTTATTAGTGTAGAAAGAACATATGTAAAATAATTTAAAATAATTCAAAATAATTCAAAATAATTAAACAATTGAATGAATATTGCTAATATATTTAAAATATGCATAAATACATAATTCAAAATAATAAAAGACAATGATTTTTAAATTCGGTTGAAAACTAAAGTTTTTTTAAATATTTTAAATATTTTAAGTATTTTATTCTATACATTATGTATAAATAAATTCGTACCTTTCTATTTATTCTCACTATTATTATTTTTTAATTATTATTTTTATTTTAATTTTATTAATTTTATTTAAAACATGTGTGTTTTAAATTTACTATAAAATACAATAGTATCTATCATATATTTGTTTGTTTCATAATTGAGTATAAAGCTTATATGTAAAATACCATAGTGATAAGAAACATTGATACAAGCTTCAATTTAATTCAATTCGATTCAAATTGATTATATTTACAATTTCCTTACTGTTAGTTTACTATTTAATGATTTTCATATTGAAATCAAAATGATATATATGATGAATAAATAAGAGTAAATAAATAAGAGTAACTTAAATAATACATACGTATTATTTAAGTAAACAATGTAAGTTATAAATATACGCATAAACTCTAAATTTGAATGATTATATAGAGTGAGTAAGAGAGGTAAGCAAGTAAATAAAATAAATTTATAAAATAATTAAAATAAATAAAAATGGTAATGTGAAAAGTCGTCATTCATTCATATTAGAATCAATTAAATTCCTCTACCTCCTCAATCCAAGCCACTATCATTGTTTTTCTTTACAGTTAGTATTTGAAAAATTAAAAATAATATTAAAATGTAAATGTGGAGTAAATTAATAATTTTAATGTTAATTTTACTATGTTCTCTTTGGTTAATTGAACTAAATAACTAAATGATACTCAATTGAGCTTAATTAAGCTAAATTAATCCCATAAATTGATGAATTGGTTAAAAAATAGACTTAAACTAGTAGAAATAAATCGAGTCAGCTGATTTACAGACTTGACATATCGGATAGTAATAAAAAAATCAGAAAATCATAGAATCTTCAAATCGTGAAATCGTGGAATCGTAGAATCACAGGAATTAAAATTAAGAAAATGAAGTGATATGTATAATACTGTTAAAACAATGAATTATAAGTACATAAACATATGTAAAGGAATAAATATATGTAAGGCAGTGATGGCAAATCAAAGCATTGAAAGCTTATGAATTGGTATGTTTCCAGTAATTTGAAAGCATTTTAAAACCATTAAAAGCTAGACTCTGTAAGAATTAAAGCATATTGACAATAATAGACTATAATATATAATAATAGATAATAATGCCCGTTGTCATTGTGGCAGACGCGGTCAGCGCAACAAACGCGGGCATGCAGTAAGGACGCGACTGATGGGCGCATGGATGAAGAGCGGTCTGGCAACAGTGCTGGGCTGGAGATCAGAAGCCGTCTTGGCGTCCGACGCTTGAGAAGATGTGCGGCAGTTGGAGTTCCCCGATGGCAGCAGAGAATTTTTTACAGCCTGGGGACATCGGAGCAATGCTGTCTACTACCGCGCAAAGCCACAATTGAGCGCGCGTGGCCTCGAGGCTTCGTGGCTCAGTGAATCAGTGGCTCAGCCCATTGGTGGCCTAGTCTCTTACGTCACTGGCTGAGACAAGGCTCGGATGTGGCGCTGCAAGGGAGCGGTGCCAGAGCGGTGCCAGGGCGGTGATATTCTGGTGTAGAAAATGTGTGGTGATTCGGTTGGGAAGCCGTGTGAGCCGGTGGCAGTACCGTGGAGCCTCGTGGGAATGGAGACAGCAGGGTTGCTGTGGTGAGAGGGGATCGGGCGGGGAAGATATCCGCTGTCCCCTGTCAGATGTTCCCTGTCAGCTGTCGGCTTCAGCCTCCATATCGACTGGCTCTGTGCCTGTTGTGCCTGTTGTGCCTGTGCCTGTCACTGTATCAAAGCCTGTCACAGAGCCTGGCTCTGATCTGAATGCCAGAGAAACAAGCAATGAACAAATAGAAGCAGAAATTCTATTATCTATTGTTTGTTTAAAAAGAGTATGTCAGCTTTGTAAATATTACTTTCCCATTTACAATATATACAATATACAAGATTTATACAATTGAATACGATGTTAACTACGCAGTATTTTACCTTATAGGAATGAGGAGATGAAACGAGTTATTATTAATCTAAGTTACCGAAACAGGCGATTGGAATAATCTGAATTTAACTTCAATTTAACTTCAATTTTTGAGGTATATTTATATTAATCCTCTAACCAATCAATTGAATTAGCTTATTAATTGACACAGAATCATTTAATTTAAATGGGAATAAAAGTAAATAATGGTAATTAATTGGTGCAATTGATGAAAATTGGATGGTAATTAATAAATTTTATTGGCTTTGATACAAGCTGTGAATTTTTAATACCTATTAATAAATGCAACTTAAAAGAATTGATATCATGATATACTAGGCACTATTTTAGTACTATTCGTATATATTAATATTTGGTAGTATCAGTATAATAACATAACATATCCTGATCACTCTTGTATCTAATTTCCCATAGTTACAGTAAACTAAAGCTCTTTACTATAAGAAAAGCACTATTTTTGGATTTTCGGCAACTGCTCAGCGCTTTATGCACCATTCCAAATACTCCCACATCGTGCATATTATTTCACAGTGCTTATATTGTTTCAGAAATTAATGAATTTTATAAACCACTGCTTCTAATGCACATTAAGTGGAGATACATTTTTCAAAACCCGTGCTGCTGTTTCTTCCTTCTGTCAATGTGCTGGCCTCTCTCTTATATACCTAATATCCACTATAACTTGCTAGAATTATAAAAACTGGATTAACTATTTCTCATATGTTGTATCATGAGGTTCATTGATCAAACTAGCTAGCTAGCTAGTTTACTTAAAGTAAATAACCTTATTAGTTAACGAATAATAAGTAACTAGCCTGTTTTTTTTTGTAAAATGTGTAAATTTCTTACGAGGCGGTACTAATACTAAAATTGTACTAGTACATTTGAAATAAACAGCACATCCCTTTAATTTCAATAACACCACCATATCATTCAATTTCAAATTGTGTGAGAAACCCCAATTCATAATTCATAATTAAAAATTTCCCCCAAAGCCTATTTAACTGTATATACAATTTCTAAATTATGAAAATCATAGAACTGAATCACAGAATTACTGAAATTGTTGCGACAAGACCAAAATCAATAAGCAATCTACATCCGTACACTATTGTATTCTTATGATTATGTCATGTATTACATAGTCCATTTATGTGTTTTATTTTTGATTCTTTTGGCATCCCAAATAGGAAATATATAATTATTTTCTGCATTCAATTAAATTTCTTTTAAACTTAATTCGGAAAATTGTAAATAGAGTTTACCCGAATTCGAAGTAAAAAGAAATAAAAAGAAAATTTATTATTATTAACGATATTGTTAGTGTAAGAATCATTTTATATTAAATATAATAAACGCTAATAATTGACTAAGGCTGTAAAGTAAATTTTATCAGATTCTTATTATACAAAGTGACGTTATTTTATTCATATAGAATTTCTGCTTTATATTTTACTAACGGTGATTAATATACTACTATACTACTGATTGAATTGTATGAGTTACTAGAGTAGTTACTGTACGGCTCTTGCAATTATAGATCTTACTACTAAATTGCATTTATAGTATCTTTTGTACCTTGAAAGTATAGCAAAGTGATTCTTTTTTTTTTTTTTTGCAGACTACCGCCATATCCAAATTACTTTTCAATCAATTCAGATTTTTAAGAAGAAATATTTAATTCATATCTTTTTATATATTTCTATACATTATTACTAGCGCTTATATAAATTATCAATGAATGATTATTTAATTAACCATTCAGTTAATTGAGATAATTTAAAGACACCATTTATAGATTTTTATAAACTTAAAATATTATATACCTAATCAATTTCATTTCATTTCATTTATTACTCATCACTCATCATTATAATGTCATCTTCATCTTCATCTTTATCTTCATCAATTTTCCAGAGTCCGTCTCATGTTAATAAATCAACACAAAAAATGTCAAAAAATCAAAATCAAACAAATAATAATCATAGATCTGTATTTGGATCAATGAGTCCAAATAGATTAACTTATAATAATACAAATACAAATTATAATACTCATATTAAATCAAGTTATAACCATCACACTGATATTCATACCAAATTTAATGTTGTTGATTCAAATTGGTCTGAAAATAGAAGACCTAGTATGGTTTTACCTACAAATACTAATAACAACAATAATAATAATAATAATACAAAATTCAATAATAAATCAATAAAGCGTTCATTCATTGATGATTCCAATACATCATCTTCATTACGAACTGATTTTTTTAAGAATTCAAATTCATCAAATAATATAAGCAAAGACAATAATTCTAATATTGTAATAGATAATAATAATAGTAAAAGAGTTATGACTTTAGGGGATGTTTTAAATAATAATAAAAAAATAAGTTCAAATTTATCAATTAAATCAAATTCATATAGAAGAAATCAAAGTTTAAATAATTTACCAAGTCATCATACAAGTGGATTCAATAAAGAATCATTTAATTTTATAAACGACAATAATAGTAGTAGTAGTAATAATAACACAAAGGACAATAAAAAAAATGGAAATGGTAATAATTCAAATTCAAATTCAAATTCAAATTCAAATGGTAATTCACCTAGAAAGTTACGTCGTACAAGTACTTTTGATCTATTAGATAGGTTTATTCCATCTAGACAGACATCATCGGGTAAATTAACTTTAGAAGAGAATGTGATATTACCTTGTACATTACCAATGGATCATATCAAGAATGAAACTACAAAGATATATAAAGACACAGTAGCTGAAGCATGTGGATTAGAAGTTGGTGAAAGAATCTTACAATTTCAACCAATACCACCAGAATCTAAAAATTATTCCAAGAGTACTGGTACTTCTTCTAATTCAGGTTCATCTTCAAATTATAGAACTCAAAAGACATCAAAAGTTAAGATATCAATGGCTGCAGCACAGGCAAGAATTAAACGTATACCAACAGCACCTGAAAAAGTATTAGATGCTCCAGGTATAATTGATGATTTTTATTTAAATTTATTATCATGGTCAAGTGATAATATTTTAGCAATTGCATTAGAAAATTCAGTTTATTGTTGGAATGCAAATACAGGTGATGTTGATTTAGCATCTGAATGTACTGAAATGGTGACATCTGTAGGATGGTCAGATGATGGATATTATTTATCTATTGGTTTAAACGATGGATCAATTGAAATATGGGATATGGAAACAAAACAGAAATTAAGAACTATGAGAGGTCATGATTCTAGAATTTCAACACATTGTTGGTATCAACATAATGTTACATCAGGTTGTAGAACAGGTCAAATTTTTAATCATGATGTTAGAATTCCAGAACATATTGTATCTAAATTAAATAATCATACAGCAGAAGTTTGTGGATTAAAATGGAGATTTGATGGATTACAATTAGCTAGTGGTGGTAATGATAATTTAGTTAATATATGGGATGCTAAGGCTACTAGTGTACCACAATTTACAAAGACATCGCATACAGCAGCTGTAAAAGCATTAGCATGGTGTCCTACACAAACTTCAATATTAGCCACAGGTGGTGGTTCAGCATGTAGAAAAATCCATTTTTGGAATACAACTACTGGTGCAAGAATTAATACCATTGAAACAGAATCACAAGTTTCATCATTAGTATGGGGATATTCAAATGGTATTGGTAAAGAAATAGCAGCATGTCATGGATATCCAAATAATGGTATAAGTGTTTATTCATATCCATCATTACAAAAGACAGGTGTAATTTTAGATGCGCATGATTCAAGAATATTAAACAGTGCAATTTCACCAGATTCAACAACATTAGCAACAGTAGCAGCAGATGAAAATCTTAAATTTTGGAAATTATTTGATTTAGTTAATGATAATTCTAGTAATAGATCAACGACTGATAATATGATTAATAGTAGTAACGGTAAAGAAATTGGTAAAGTTATGACTATTCGTTAATTTCATTCACATTCATTTATATTTATATTTATATTTATATTTATATTTATATTTATATTTATATATTTTTTTATATATTGCATTATTTAAAATAGAATAATTATAGAAATTAAATATTAATTGTGAGTTCTGTTATGTAATCTAATCTAACAGAGATTGGTAAATGATGATGTAATCGTCTAAGATTGAGTGTTCCATCAGCGAATACCGCGGAAATTCGAAAACGGTAAAAACTGAGATTCCATTTCACTATAATATATATAATATATAATACATTATATACTCTCTCGTTAAGAAATTACAAAAAGGGAATAAAAAATGGGCTTTAAATATAAGGGCGGGGAGATGGCTCAGTGGCTGGCGTGATGGCAGAGAGGCCGCGCGGTGAGCTGCGCAATGAGCCACAGAGTTCACACAGGGTCCATCCACAGATTCCACCGGCTGTCTGTGCCAGAAAGGCTGCAACAGCGGAACAAAAATAAAATCAAAGAGAAATTAAAGAAATTAAAGAGAAATTAAGTATGGTTACGTAAGTGGCGACGACATCGCGGAAAGCCATTCTCAGCGATTTGATGTATGGCTTTATTGTTATCCAAAGTGTAATCTATTGTTGATTAAAAATATTGATTGATAGATTTATTGGTTGATTGTTGATATCAGACGCATCTAACGCAATCAATTTTTTACCACTGCCAATATCAGTGTGAGATTCATTCACATATTTCTACAACTCTTATTATCAATATATATATATATATATACATTTAATTATCTTCTATTTTAGTTTCTTTATATATAGATATTAAATTTGTTCAAAGAAACTAACAAATTCATTCATATATATAAAATAAACAATGTCACGTGTGGAAATATTAGAATTTAAAGATTATAAAAAAGCTGCTAGAACTTTATATGAAGCATTTGATGGTGATGATGTTAAAAGATATGCTACTCGTAATTTAGAAAATGATCCAGTTGCTAAAAAAAATTTAGATATGGCTTTATTTGAAGCTTATGTCTATTCTCATCTTATGATTGGTAAATGTTTTGTTATAAAGGGTGATAATCATGAAACAAAAGATACTTTTGAAACTGTTGCTTTATTTACAACACCAGATTCACCAGAATTAAATTATCTTTCATTAATTAAATCAGGTTTTGCTAAAGTTGCTTGGATGGGTGGATCTGAAGGTCGTCGTAGAATTTTTAAAGTTTTATTTGGTGTTTTACATGATAATTTTTATAAAATCATGGGTCCTGATTTAAATAGAGTTTGGACATTAGTTTATTTAGCATCAACTAAACAAGCAAGAGGTAAAGGTAATGTTAGAGCTATGTTTGATTATGTATTCACTAATTATATAGATAAAGATAATTGTCTTACTTATTTAGAAAGTTCAAATTATATAAATACTCCAATTTATGAAAGATTTCAATTTGCTCCAGCTGCTGATATTTGGTTAGGTGATTTAGAACATAAAGATGATAAGGCCAGAATGGATGTTATGATTAGAGGTGTGCAAGGTAAACCTTATGAAAGATTAGAAGAAATCAGAAAAGAATATAATTATGCTATACCAGATAATTCAAAAGAATATACTGGTAATTAATTATCGTGATCATTATTATTATTATTATTATTAATCAATATCATATATATCGGATTTTTCCAGTTGTCTTGTCATTATTTTGTTCCTTGTACTTTATTTGTTAATTTTATTTTTTCCCCGCTCTACTTATAGAATTTAATACCAGCATTTATATATTTTTAAATATGTCGTGTGCAGTAACTGTTGTAAGTAATTGTAACGCTGTATTCTGTGATTTGCATTCACCCTATTTTCTGACGTGTTCTATAAGGTTTCCTATTTCTATTTCTAATTCTGTCAGTTTTTGCTGCTTGTTCGGTGGCAAATCTCTGCCACAACTGGTGATGTTGCTGTCCTTGTTTCGCTGCTGCTGTTGCTGTGTCGCTTGTTGTGGGTCTTGTCTTTTTGCCTTGTCTCTGCCTTGTCTTGTTTGCCTCTGCTCTTCTCTGCTCGGCTGTCACTTCTGAGCTGTTCTGTCCCTGTGCCGTCCCTGTGCCGTCCCTGTGCCGTCCCTGTGCCGTCCCTGCGTCTGGTGTCGCTCCTCCGCCTGTCTCTCAGCTCTCACATCTCAGCCCACATTATCAGCGTACCCCCGCAGGTCATGCACCATGCAACGGGATCTTCGGCGGCAGTGGCCTCTGCCAACTCCAAGACCGGCCTCGGTTGTTTCGAAATCGCTCTCTACGCAACTCTGAAACACCCTGAATTGCCTGTTTGGGACGTGAATCACACTCAGATACCACATCATCAAATGTGCTTACCATGCTTTATTGTATACTGATTATTTTACTAATTTATAAACCTTTATTAATTCACTAAGATCAGCTCTAGTTTCATTAATGAAAAAAAATAGACAATAGACAATAGACAAATATAATTCAATGTAATTTATTCATTATTATTTAATATCTAATTTCAACCAATGCCTTTTAACAGAAGTTTTGATTTTCTTCTCTTTCTTTTTAATCTTCTCATCTATTCTGAAAACCTTTTAAATGTTTCAAAGTTACTATTAATTTCCATTTTTAATTTCAGTTCATAGTTTTAAAACTTTTAATTTTAGTACCCCCTCTAATCGATTTCCTAGGTTACCAAAATTTTGAATTCAAGTTTTAAAATATCCATTCATAAATTAGTATTTATTACTTTGCTGGATTTTAAAGACCCTTCCTCTCTTAATTACTTGTGTTGTAACTTCATTTCTCGTCTGGTTAGTATCACCCTATAATTTCTTTCTCCGCCTTTACATCTCCATCCTTATATATATATATTAATATGCTTATTTATATATTCTATACCTTTAACAACTAATAATCACTTTCTTTTTTAATTCAAACAGCGTACATCTGCAATATGTCTGAATTAAACGAATTTAAATATTATAACATTCCAGGATCAACAAAGACTCCAGCAGCAACGGTAAAAGAAATTTATTCATGTTTAATATACTATTTATGTATTCATAATGAAGAATTAAATTTCTATGATAATGATGAAAATACTGAGACTACAAGCAATAATAATGAATCTAATTCATCATCATCATCATCATTTTCTTTGTTTTCGAAAAAAGGTAAAAAAAAGCAAAAAAATAAATATCCTTATTCATTTACTATAGAAACAGCAATAAATATTTTAAAAAATTTAAATATTCAATTAAAACAATTAAAATCAACAATTAAAATATCTTATAATATTACAAACCCAAATTTATCAAAAAGATTGATTCAAATTTTCTTAAACTCAAGATTATTAAATGTACCAAATGATAAAACTAGAATTCAAATTAAAAAAGAAATATTATTACAACCTTCTCCAAAAGGTTTAGCTATATTCACTGAATTTTGTGAAAAATATTCATTAATTTCAAATATCCAAAATACATTAAGTTTAAATTCAGAAAATAAATCTGAATTTACAAATAATAATAATATTGATTCAAATATTAATCAAAATTCAAAGATAAATAATATCTTAAATTCAAATTTTAATTCAATGAAATTATTAATATTCGAAAGAAATTTAAATAATGATTCAATAGTTTTATCAAATTATTTAAAAATTCTATTATTTTTACATTTCATTGGTGTCCCAAAACAAACTATTCAAAATCATAAAAATAATAAGAAGAGTGCAATTAATGAACTAGATTTGTCCTTTAATTTTTGGTCTCCTAATAATAAACCTGATAAATTACACATTTTTTCAAATTCAAAATCTGTAACAAATCAATTAAATAAAAATATACAATTAACCCCTATAAAATTAACTTTTAATTTTAATTCTGAAATTCCAACAGGTATCTCAAATGATGGTCAAGATGCTTTCTTAAATTACTTAAATTCAAGGAAAAATCGTTCAAATTCTTATTTGAGATCTGTTTCAATTGAAAGAGATTCTTCTTTAATTTCACTACCTTCAACAACACCTTCATCAGCATCAACAACTTCTTCAATTACATCTTCCACATCAAAATCCTCTTCATCTTCATCTTCTTCTTCTTCATCTTCCTCATCTTCCTCTTCATCATCTTCCTCTTCATCATCATCTGCAGAGATTTCACCCTTTTTTCACATATATTTTAATAATCCAGATTCAGACTCGGCAGTCCAGTATTATGTCTCGTATAAAGGAGTAAGAATGTTTAAAGATAAAAAAATTTACTTGAAATCAGAAAATGAGTCAGTTATTTTACCACACTGTTTCACAGGTAAAGCAGCAGTACAATGGTTAATGGATTGTACTGATATTCTATACATAAATGAAGCAATAAGAATATTACAAACATTTGTAGAATCAAATTATATAAAATGTATAAATGAAACAGATATAAAACCTTCATTATTTAAAAATAAAGATGAAAAAATTGGTAATAATAATGGTAATAATATTAATATTGGTTTTAAATTTTACCCCTTTAGAGAAGCAATTTATACTTTAACTCCAAAAAGTATAGAACTAATATCATCTTCAAAATTATCACCTTTATCTCCAAACAGAGATGATATTACAGTAGCAACACCAACAATGCCAACAACTCCAACAACTCCAACAAACAAAAAAATTGATAACCAACAAAAAAAAACTCAAAACATTTTGAAAAATCCATTTTCAGATCCAGAATCTCCAGAAACAATTAAATCTAATTCATCAGCTGATACAGAATTAAATGAAAAAGAAATTAATAAAAATGATAATTATACGGATTCAAAGTGTAATAAAATTGAAAATACTATTGTGAATAATATTAATAATAATAGCAATAATACTGAAATTAAAAAATCAACTTTTAAATTAACTTTAAAAGATATTTTAAATGAACCAGGTATGAAATATTTATTTAAAAATTATTTATCTGATAATTTATCAATTGAAAATTTAGAATTATATGATGAAATTGAAAATTTTAATAAAAAAATGTTAATTTTAACAAAATTATTACATTTAAAAGAAAAAAATAAATCAATTTCAAATTTTTTAAATTTAAATAATAATAGTAATTCAGAAATTTTAATTGGTTCATCAAGTAAAGATTTACTTCAAGAATCTCAACAAAATTTTGAAGATTTTGAAATATCACCTGATAAATTGAATTCAAACGTTTTAAAATTAATAGATGATTGTATTTGGAGAGTTTTCAATATTTATAGATTGTATTTGATTAATGGTGTACCTTTAGAAGTCAATATAGATCAAAATTTAAGAGATCAATTGAAAAAATGTATTATTAAATCTAAAAAACAAGAATTATTAAAAAATTCAAATTCAAATTCAAATTCAAAAAAATTGACCATGAATACTAGTAATGATGATATTAGTAAACATAAAATATCAAAATTAAAATCAACTATTAAACCATTAGAAGATGATACAGCAACATCTATAATTTCATCATCTTCAAATTCTTCAAATAGTGCCACTGCAACATTAATCGGTGTAACAGGTTCAGGACTTGGTTCTCAATCTTCAATCCCAGTAACAACAACATCAATAACAGATAATAAATCTTTGAATCTATCAAGCATAAGATCACCATCTAGTAACTCGGGTGCAAGTAAAATGACACCACCTGCTCCAATAGATCTACAATTATGTGAATCTTATAATAATATTCATGGTAATAATAACAATAATAATGTATTAACTCCAACAGAGACAATAATTGGTCCAAATTTGAAAATATTATATGAAGCTTTAGAAATATTGAAAAAAATAAGTTCTCATTTATATTTTTTAATGGAAAATGATTCATTACCTAATTTCTTAAAAATTTCTTCAAAAAAATTACAAAAATTAAGTAATTTTTAATTAAATTTACTTATCGCTATATATATCGATATATATATATATGCCTATATATATACAAAAATTTTTACATCTATAATAATATATAAAAAGTAATATAATAAAAGTAAGTATTTTAAAATTATTGGGTAAAAGTGAAGTACAAATAGAATAATAAAAATTTAAAAATAAGATTAAAATAATATAAAAATGAAATAGAAAAAAAAGAAAAAGAGAGAGAGGTATATAATCATATTTTAAATGATTATAAATGGATGTAATTGAAATTTTTAGAATATAGCTACAATTTTATGAAAACAACTAATCATATATGATTACGTTATCCATTGTAATTATTTTTCTAAAAACTTTTTTTTATATATATATATACATATATAAATACGTAGATTATGTGTTTTGAATTTTTTTTTTGTTTTCGTTTGGGGTTTTGTTTAGTTTATTCTTACGATTGATGTTCATGAGGTTATTTAAGCAATTGGTTCAATAGTTGTACCTTTCTTAATTGTAGCCCAACCGATTAAACGGAAATGTTTATCAATACGTCTAGATAAAGCAATCTTTTCATTAACTTCAGTACAAGCTGGAGAAGTTAATGTCAATCTTGCCATATCGGCTTTGACGGCAACAACTCTAGCACCAGTAGCAGTGGAACCAATATTAACCATTAACACATCATCAACTTCTAAGTTACGAACTTTAGCTTGTTTTTGACCATCTGTTTTAACACCTAATAATCTTCTTAATAAGAAATAGTTGATTTCAATATCTGTGAAAACTGAAGGTAAGTGACCTTTAGCACCAACAACTTGACCAACTAATCTATCAGCTCTACATAAAGTGGGATCAATTTTAGTACCAACACCAATTAAACCACCTGGAACAGCAAATTTCAAATCATTATGTTCAGCAAATAATGAAACAATATTTGAAAAAATTGGTTTACATTGAATTTTACCGTTATCATCTTTAGTAACAATACCTGGTCTAATTTCAATTTCATCACCAATTTTGAAAACACCTGTTAAGATAGAACCACCAGCAACACCACCTTTTAATTCTGAAATTTCAGCACCTGGTTTATTAACATCAAAAGATCTAATAACGATTAATTGTGGAGAAGCTGAAAAATCTCTTAATGGAACTGGAATTGATTGAACCATACACATATTAACAGCATCTATATTATATTTTAATTGAGCAGAGATTGGAATAATTGGAGCACCATCTGCAATAGTACCTCTAATAAATTTAAGAATAGATTTATGATGATCTAAAGCACCTTCTTCTCTCATTAAATCAACTTTATTTTGTAAAATAATAACATGTTTTAATTTCATAATTTCAATAGCAGCTAAATGTTCTGATGTTTGTGGTTGTGGACAAGATTCATTACCTGCAATTAATAAAAGTGCAGCATCCATAACAGCTGCACCTGATAACATAGTACTCATTAAAATATCGTGACCTGGACAATCAACAAATGAAACGTGACGGACTAATTGATAACGACCTTCACAACCTTCACGTTCACATTTTGGATGTATTTCTTTATCTGATTTGAATGAACGATAACAATCTGGTTCTGGACATTCTGGGTTATTACATTTATAAATTTTAGCATTAGCATAACCTAATTTAATGGTAATATTTCTCTCTAATTCATTCTTGAAACGAACGGTTTGAACACCTGAAATAGCTCTAACAACAGTTGATTTACCGTGAGCAACATGACCAATTGTACCAATATTGATAGTAGCTTGTCTATTAATAATTTCTGGAGAAGTTGGAGTTAATTTTGAAAAATCTGGATTTTCAGGTTGTTCTGGTAAACCACCACCTTCTTCAAATTCTTTTTGTCTTCTTATTTCTTCAGATTCAAGATCTTCTTCTTCTTCTTCTTCAACATCTGCAAATGAAACAGATTTTTTTGTTTTTTCTTCTGTTTCAGTAACTGGAATAGATTCTTCATTGAATGCTTCTTCGTCTGATTCAACTTGATCAACTATTTCATCAACTGGTTCTTCAGAACCACCGATAACAATATCGGGCACTGCATCTTGAATTTCAGCTGGCATCTTTATTAATTAATTTATTCTAATAAATTAAAATCTGATCTTAAAATAAAGAAAGAAAAAAACTATATAATCTTTTAAACACCAATATATAAATACCCGTACAAGCTATAAAAAAGATTTCAAACGAGTTTTTTTAATCACATGGATACTTGTTCGCCAAAACTGAACAGAGGCGAATATTGACATTCACCAACAGATCTAAATCCCCATATTCACGGGTATTGTATCCTATAGTTTGACGTCTTACCGACACTCACATGCTCTTTCCTTCCCTTCTCTCTCTCTCTCTCCTTGAACTCACTCTTAGTAATGTTTCAGTGTGTTCTCTCCTCTTCAAATTTTTCAGTTTTTCCTCATACAATAAAATTTCCCTAGTCTAGTCTGATTCTGATTCTGATTCTCGTTCTCCATCTCGCGCTCATTGTCGCCGAGTACACGGCTCTCGCTTCTGGGGGACATGCCATAGATATATATGGGCCACGGCAGTTTTGACTTCTCTGGGCCCCGCTAGGGGCAATACGGCTGGACATTTATACGTGTCTGTCGCTGGGCTGGCTGCAGTCGATTTTCATATTGCGGCCTGATGTGGGGCATTTTTGCCCGCACAGAAACGTCGCGTGCGGCCGGTGGATTAGTCATATGCGGGATGGCATATTGACACGTTTTGCCACTGGCAGAGCCTCAGGAGAAGAAACGGCTGCTGTGCCACATCTTTTTCTGTATTCGGTGACTGTGGTTCTTTTAGGTCATGCGCCACCCAATGTTCAGGTGGTATGTATGCACTTGCCACATTCGATGGCCATTTTGAAGTAGTACATATTATATTACATCACTTCACAATTTATGTTTAAATATTTATCTTATTGAAAATTCAATTAAAGCGGAAGACTATATTACATATTATTAAAAGTAAAAGTAGAAGTTGAACGTAAATAAAATAAAATAAAATAAAATATATAAAGATCTAAGATCTGTGTAAAAAAGTAGTGAAATTTTATATTGTTGTTACAATTTGTTATTGATTATTATAATGAATGGAAACCAAAATCGTTCATTACAGAATCAATATTTTTGAATAGTAAATCAGCATCAAAATCATCAGCAATTGGATCCCATGCATCCAATGGTTGTTGAGGTTGAGGTTGTGGTTGAGGTTGTAAGTTATTCAACATATTTTGTTGTTGCTGGAATTGTTGGGGTTGTTGGTTTTGCTCATGAAGTGGTTGTAATTGTTGTTGCTGTCCCATTAGTTGATTGTTATTATTACTTGTACTTTGATTAGAATTCTGTTGATGTGGCATTGTATTTTGTAAATAGTTAACACCATTTGAATTTTCAAAAGGTGAAGAAAATGCAGTTGATGAATTTTGAGAAGATGTGTGATTTGCAGGAGAGTTATTCGTCATAGAACTATTATTGTTGTTGTTGTTGTTATTACCATTATTACCTTGAATATTAGTATTGTAATTATTAAAATTATTTGTTGATGTTGAAGATTGCTTTGATGCAATTGATATTCTTGGTGAATTTCTATCATTTGAAGTAATGAAAGTATTAGGCTTATAACTTTGTGGTGAAGGTCTATTTATAACTTGTTGCAAAAATGGTGAATTCTTATTACTTGAATTAGAACTTGTAGATCTTAAATCTGTATTTAAATTAGTACTATTAACTCCAGATGTTGTTGTTACAGCTGTTGAATTATCACTTAGTGAAATAGGACGTGGATCTAATGGAATTGTCTTTATTATCTTTCTAGCTGAAATTTCAGGGTCATGAGTATTTGATAAAGTTCTATGTTTTTTAGATCTTTGTGATGATCCAGATGTTGTTGAATTTGGTGTTCCTTTACTCTCAGAGTTATTATTTCCGGAAGATGAGTCAATCCCCCCATTGGAAGAAGAAGTACCTGCAGAATTATTACCGTTATTTAAACTGCTTAATGATTGAGATATTGGTCCTGAAACGTTACCATTATTATGTTTAGTAGCATCCTCATCATCATCATCATCGTCATCTGATGAATCCAAATCTGAATCTGAATCAACAAATGAACTATCATCATCATCACTTGAATCAACAACAGCACCACTAGCAATACTAGTACCGCTGTTATTATTGTTCTTGTTCATGGAGCTACTACCATTAGCACCATCTGCACCATTTGATTGATCTTTCTTTTTAATTGGAGCTAATTTAATCATACCACATTTTTCTCTTAATATCCAAAGACAATCAAAGAAAAAAGAAGCTGACATTCTACTCCTAACTGAAACTTTACTTGAAATGGCGTTATTATTTTGTAAAGTCTTAAACAAAGACCACATTGATCTCATAATTCCAGATGATCTATAAGCCATATCGTATTTAATAACTGATGCTTTTAAACATAAATTAACTGCATATTGGTATAATCTCTTACCATTACCAATATCAATTATAGAACCATCTTTACAATGAACTAATCTTGCAATAATACAGGCAGATTGCCAAATTGTTAAAATATGAACAGCGGGTAAATATTTAATAAATTTTTTATCTCTTGATTGTGAATCTTTACATTGTTGAATTAAAGCTAAAGAAGCATTATAAGCTTGAATGTGACCATAATCTAATTCAAAAGAAGCAATATCTTCAGTATCTATAAAATAATAAGATAAAAGGTGTACTCTTGCTGCACACAATGCAAATCTTCTAAAATCATCTAATGGTGCATTTATATCTA
This sequence comes from [Candida] boidinii, assembly GCA_001599335.1. Lineage (NCBI taxonomy): Eukaryota > Fungi > Ascomycota > Pichiomycetes > Pichiales > Pichiaceae > Ogataea > [Candida] boidinii. The sequence continues at coordinate 86,048 of BCGP01000002.1, read as the reverse complement.
ATGTTAATCTAATCTCTAATTGATCCAATTGTTTAGTCAATAATTTTAATAAAGGTAATCTTTCACTAGGAACCACTAATCTCAATGGATCTAATGGATTATTATTTAATGTCTTTGATACTTGATCTTCAAATAATTGAATTTCGATACATTGTCTTAAAGAATCTGGAAGATCTAACCCTGCAGCTGTCTTACATGATAATAATCTTAAAGAATCTAACTGAACAAAACCAGGATAACCAAATGCAGTGGCAATTGTTTGTGAAACGACATTACAACCAATCCATGTTCTAATTTGTTCTTTCAATAAATCTGTATTATTTGATTTAATACCATCAGTAGTATGACCTGGAACGTGAAGACCTATTCTGATGGCTTGATAAATGGCAATACCTATACTATTCCAAGAAGCATCAGCAGATAACGATGAAGTTAAAGGTGGCCAAAATGTGTATAATAAGAATGCTTGTACTGTATAAACACTTGAAACATTCAAAATTGGTTCATCAATCTCTGATGGAGCATATCTTGTAATTGGTGTTATTGTTAGTTCACCCATTGCAGATTTTAGAATTGGTGATAATTTCAAATATAGATTATGAGCAGTATGTTTTTCAATGATTTTGGAACTATGACGTCTCAATGCTGTAAACATTATAGTCCAAAATAATATTGGACATAATCTATATATTCTCTCAATACCTTTTGTAACATCAACAACTGGTAGCATACAATAATAATTTTCAACAAAATCAATAAATAAAACTTCAATTTCTTCAGATGATAATGAAAATTCACCAAGTGTTTTAGGTTGACAAATACATTGTTCATGTGTTGGTGGATTTCTTCTCAATGGTAAATATTTTAAGAGATTTTCTGAACTAATTATACTGTTATTATTATAATTTTTAAAATTTTGGTTAACTGTTATTGATGGTATAAAACTTTGTCTTTCATGAACTACATCTGAAGCGTTATTATTATTATTATTATTATTATTATTATTTAATACATTTGGTAAACTAGTATTATTACCACCATTGTTGTTACTATTATTGCTATTTGTGGTTGTTGGAATTATATTAGGTAAATTTGGCGAACTTGCAAAAGGAGAAGGTGGTAATGGTCTATAAACTGGTAAATAAGAAGTACTACCATTGTTATTAGCATTGTTATTAGTATTATTATTGTTGTTGTTGTTTGCGTGTATATTATCATTATTACCTATTGATGAATTTCTTGTTGTTGGATTAGGTAAAATATTTGAATTTGAGGAATTTTGAGGTAAATTAACAAAATTTGGAGAATTTATAGGAAAATTATTGAATAATTGAGATTGTGTATTTTGATCTTGTTGTTGTTGAGATTGTATATAAATTGGAGTTGTTATTGAATCTGGAATTGTCTGATTTATATTTGTTGTTGAGTTATTTTGTAATAAAGCAGAAGAAGTATTAGATGTATCTATTGGTGATCTAATTGGAGGTGGTAAATAACCTCCTTGTTGAACTTTTCTTGCAGTTGCCAATGATATTTTATGAGCTTCTAATAATTTATTTTTCATTTCATTAAATTCTTTTTCCATCACAGCTATTTGAGCTCTTTTAAAAGTTCTTTTATAATCAGATTTTAAAGAACATTCAGAACCTTTTTTAGAACATCTAGTACATGGATTTGGAGCTCTTTCATAAGCATCACATTTTGATTTTTGTTGACGACATTCAACACAAGCCATTCTTTTTGGTCTTTTATTACTATTTGATCTACCTGATGATGAATGTAAAGGTGGTGGTGATTCTGATCCTGGAATTAAGTTATTCATTTGTGTAGAATTTTCTCTTTTAACAGTGGTTTCAGAGTTATTATTGGTATTTGTATCAATATGTTGTTGTTGTTGGTGTTGTTGAGATGATGAACTTGTAGTTGAACTTGGTGTATATACATTTGGAGAGTCCACGCTACCGTTTGTTGGAGTTGATTTGTAGTTGCCGCTCTTATCACTTGTTGTACCTGAAGTTGGAGTAGGTGCTCCCCCTGTTGTTGTTGTAGTGGTGGTGTTTGTAGTAGTCTGATTTGAATTTTGTACCGTTGTAGCGGGTATTGAATTATTTGTATCAGAGGACATGATTTTGATCTTGATTTCAAATTACTCTTTTTTCTTAAGTATGTTAACAAAGACTCAATATTTAATAAAAAAAAGTAGATATATTTGAAATAATCAAGCCATTAAACAAGGCATACAAAAAAAGAGGTTATTTGTAAATGAGTAAAAATAAAAATATGATGTTATTTGAGTGAAATTTTCAATAAAGACAATCTTTATAAACTAGATTTATATGAATAAGCAGAGAAAAGAAGATAAATATAACAAGAACCCAATTGTTTATCAAAGAAAGACCAAGTTGTTATGAAGGTTATCCTGTTTGCCTTGTTTGCCTTGTTTGTCTTGCTCACGACTATTCCCATGTCATGTCATGTCATGCCTTGTCTTGTCTTGTTCTTGTTCTCATTGCTCTTATTAAACTCTAACTCTTAGTAATACTAGATCTCTTGTTATAGAGTAAAAAAATTTTAGCTGAGAGAACAATAGGGGAATCCATTTGAGTTGATGTTACCAGCGAGGGAGAATTTATCGTCAACGGGTGATCAGCGTGGTGAGTAGTGGAAGGCCGCCGTCCACAGCAGCCTAGAGTACTGTAGGCAAGATCAAAGCTCGGCCCTCCTGTAGACTAGTCCTTGTTCTTGGCTTCGTGCGTTTGACTCTTGCTGTGGAGAAATGCCGTGCGGTGAGAAGAGCACGGTGCCGTACGGCTTCTTCTGCCGAGTTTGCCTTCAGGCCCATCGGTGAATCCGTGCACGGATGCAACGGCTCTGCGAGAGAACTTAGAGCTTAGCATGGGGGGTGAGGTCAAATGTGTGCACGGGTGTTGTCTAGAGAGCGGGGTTTTTTGAAGTGCGAAATCCGCAACAAGTCGGACGTCTGCTATGTGTGTCTATTACTAAGTATGGACCAGCAAGGGAGAGCGGGAGCTGGAATCTCCGCCGCCGATACCCGGTATCCAACAGAGATCCACACACTACGTATTAAGCATTGGGCATTAATTACATACAGCGACGAAGGACCGTTCTCTTAAGACTGCGTGGCACTTTCTGTGGGGCATCCTTCCTGATTTGCTGGTAAGATGCACCTGATCTAGTTTCTTTTCCCTTAAGAATTATTTCCTTGATTACCAAGGCGGTATAAGCGGCTGAACAGCAGTTTGTATCATCTTAATTAAAAATCAATATAAGAATAAAATAAATATATTACAACAATCATGTAATTATAAGAGAATATTCTAGATCAATCAAGATATAGAATATATAAAAGAATATACAAGAAAATTCTAGAATATGCATAGAATATTCTAGAAGACCCTGCATAATCTATCAATTATCCTAATTGGTGAATATGATATATTTGCCACTAAGAATATACTGTTAAGTATTATTAATCTAACATGAATAATTGAGTAGATTACAAATTATTGTAAAATAATCTTTGAATATGGTTCAGTCAGAATTAATATAAAAAGATCTATTTTATCCACTTTTATAACTATATAATTTACTTTTATAATCTATATATAACTAACTAAAAATATAAATATAATTTATTATATCTAACATTACTTATTATAAACTATCACTACTATACCAATTTTAACTATCTTCACTAACAGGAAGTTGGAACCAGCTATGGAAATGGAGATATACACGCGTGCACGTGACACAACAGACACGCTGTTGTCAAATTGCCTAAAGCAAAGCCGCCGTCCTCTTGTGCATGCCGTGTCCCCGCAGGCTCCTCCTCCCCCCGTGAGAATGCAGCATGCACGCTGCAGACCTGAAACGCAGACAGCCCAAACAGGACATCCACTGCGAAGTATATTCCCGCTTTGCTCCATACTCTCCCGCTCCTCTCTCCAGAGAGAATGCAGGAGGAGCGAAACGCAGTAGAGAAAAAGCACACGGAATTAAATAATTAAATAGTAAAACAGCTGGCTGGCTGGCTCACCTGTCAGTCACGTAAACCTGCTTGAACCTGCTTAAACCTGCGTTCCCTTCATTCTTTCATTCTTTCACTAATTCCATGAAATTTTGTATTTTCATTTCAATTCAATGACTCCATTTTGTTCTTAAATTAACGTCGTCTTACCATAAATTTATAGTCCATATTTAAATAAACACCTTACCAGTACCAATATCTATATCTAACCGTTCAATTCAATTCCAAGAGGGGCAAAATTACACCATAATAAAAGAATTATCATGCAGTTGATAGAATCTGTAAAACAGTCAAGCTGGGATATAAGATTACTATGGATCTCAGTATTCACAAGAATGATGTCATTTGGTCTAACAAATCAAATCTTGACTCTATATTTAAAAGAAATTGGTATATTAGAATCAAAGATTGGTTTATTTATGACATTAACATTAGTTGGTGATACTGTAATTTCAATGTTTTTAACTTGGAATGCAAATAAGATAGGTAATAGAAGAATAATGTCAATAGGTTCATTATTAATGGTTTTATCAGGTATAACTTTCTTTTCAGGAACTGAAAATTATTATATATTATTATTATCTGCTATATTTGGTGTTATTTCACCTAGTGGTGATGAAACAGGTCCTTTTAAATCAATTGAAGAATCTGTTATTGCTAAATTAACTCCTTTACATTTTAGACATGAAATTTATGCTATTCATTGGATGTTAGGTGCTTTGGCTAATGCCCTGGGATCATTATTAGCAGGTTATGCAATTGATATATTGATAAATCATTATAAATTGAATAATCAATCAGCTTATAGAATTTCTTTTATAATTTATATTTCATTATCATTGATTAAATTTATAAGTATTAATTTCTTAAGTTCAAATTGTGATACAAATCAAAATACGAGCTCGAATTCGAATGCAAATACTAGCACAACAACAAATTCAATTTCTCATAGAAATTCAAGATTATCACTTGATGAATCATCGGTGTTGTCATCATCTTCAATCAATAATAATAATCATAATAATAATAATACAAATAACAACAATATACTTGAATCAGAACCTCTTGTTTCAAAACTTAAGAATAAACCAAGTTTTGCATCAACTTCAACAGCGCTAGAATCTTCAGCTACTGTAGCTGATGATTCACTGACGTCTTATGGATCATCTTCATCTCCTGTATTATCTGGATCTGGATCTGGATCTGGCTTAGGAGCTGGATCACCTGTTGATGAAAGAACATCATTAATTACATCGACAATAGAACACAATACGGCAACAGGTTTATCACAAGAGACACAGTCATTATTAATAAAATTAGTTATACCGTTCATGATTGATTCATTGGGATACGGATTCATGACTAATGCATGGATAGTTTACTATTTTAAATTAAATTTTAAATTATCTGCATCAATATTAGGTTCTTTATTCTTCATAACATCATTAGTACAATGTTTATCATCTATACCATCAGTTTACTTATCTTATACATATGGACCTATAAAATCATTTATGATAACACAATTACCATGTGGATTATTCTTTATGCTTATACCAATATTAGGAAATTCAATTTATTCAAATGGACATGGTTTAACAATTTCTTCAATATTATTAATTTTACAACAGTTTTTATCTTCAATGGATGTTGTACCAAGACAAATCTTATTGACTTCTTTAATTTCAAATTATGAATTAGTTAAAGTCTTGGGGATTGTTAATATTGGTAAAACATTCGCTAGATGTATTGGTCCAATTTTCACTGGTTATTTAGCTGAATTGGGTTTATTATATACTTGTTTTATTATTGCTGGTGGATTACTTATTTTAAGTAATTTATTGTTAACTTTTAGTTTTATTAATTTAGATCATATTATAAAATCAAGACATACAACTCGTGTATGATGATTACGCCATGTATATTTACATATATTTACTCTATATTTAATTTAAATTTGCGTTTATTCGATAACTGAAAGTATAAATGTAAAAAGAAATGAAGTATGAAAATAAAATAAATTGAAATAAAATAAAATAAAATAAAATAAAATAAAATAAATTGAAATAAAATAAAATAAAATAAAATAAAATAACATAAAATAAAAAAAGAAAAGAAAAAAAGAGAAGAAATTGAAATTGAAATAAATTGTAAGCAATATATATATGAAAATTTTAAAGATCATCTTGAACTATTAATTTTCTACCAACATCAGGATTATTTTTAGAACTAGTAATATTACCAACATTATTTATTCCATTATTAACGTTTAATTGTGTTGGTGACTGTGGTTGTGATTCAGATTCAATATCCATTTGATCATTTAAGTTACCATTTGAATTGTTCAATTGATTACTTAATGCAACTTTGGCTAAATTCATATTACTATTATTTCTAGTAACAACAACACTATTATTTTTACTTTGATCTCTAGTCATAACACCAGATCTTAATTCTAAATCAATAACATCAAAATAATCATAACCACCTAAAATATTAGATGTTCTAACTTGTGATTGTTTATCAATTTTATCAGTTATATTCTTATAAGTAAATGATTTACCACTACCAGTATTGTTATTATTGTTATTATTCTTTAATGATGAATTATTATCATATGAAAAATTAGATTCAACCATTTCCATTGGAATAGAATTAATCAATTGATTAATATCACCATTTTGATTTTGTTTAAAAAATTTCGATTTATCATTTGTAGTGGTGGTTTGTTGTTGTTGTTGTTGTTGTTGATTTGATGGATTTTGAACTCTTGAATAATGATTTAAAATAGTATTATCATTATTACTATTAATAACATTTAATTTCCAACAATTCTTCATTTCCTGCATAACATTTTTCAAAGTTTCTAAAAATCTACCTGTTTGTCTCCATTGTGAAGAACAAACAAAAGTTATATGATCATCTTTAACTATATAACCAATACCAAAACCTTGTGGAATTGAAGGAGTTAATCCAAACATATCTAATGCAGGATTACCACAATTAGCAGATAATAGTTCAATTCTATATAAATGATCTAATAATGGATCAAAAATTAAAGGTGGGAAATCATTTGGAGATGATGAAATATCTGGTAAATCTTTATACATTTTATTTAATACATTTCTTTGTAAATAAGCAGATCTTAAAGCTGATAAATGTCTTTCAAAACCTTTACCATTCATTGCATTTCTTATCTTTAATTTATGTTCACATAAAGAATCCATTATTAATTTCCATTTTGTTTGAAAAGTTGTATTTGTAATAAAAGATTGACAACATCTTAAAATCGAATCACTTTGAATACAAATTGTTTCAGTTCTTGAATTTTTAAATTTTCTAGTTGTTATTGGTTCACTTGATGATGGTAATTTACCATATAAAGCATAATAAGTTATTTGAATTGCTAATTGAATAAAAGAATCACTATTAACTTTCATTTTATTATCAAATAAATTAAATCCAAATTTATCAATTTTTGAAACAACATATTCATGTTGATTAATTAAATCAGCTAATCTTGTTTCAGCTAAATGTAAACCAGTTATAATTTCTGGATTCAAATGGAAAATTAATTTTTCAAAATTTGGTTTTTTAATTTTATCATTTATAGGAACAGTATTTGTATTTGGCCATAAAGTATAATTTAAACCATTAATTTCTCTAGCTAATCTTAATACAGAATCTGTATAAACATCACCAACAAATCTTAAAACTGATGTACCATCCATTGAAGTTGATTCCCAAATAATACCAGCTACTGAATTTTTAGTAACAACAATTTGTAATTTATCATACCATCTTGAAATACAGGAACCAATTTGAATACCATTTGAATTAATTCTTGATGAACCATGACCAACTAATTCAATTTTTTCTTTATCAGATTTAGGAGATTCATGATCTAAAACTAAAACAAATAAAGCATTATCTATTTCAGTTAATGATTCAGGATTTGTTAATTCTAATAATTTTCTAGAATATCTCCATTTTGTCTTTGATTCAGTAGTTAATGAACCAATTGCATGACGAGTAGTATAAATTAAATCATTATTTTCAGAATCTTTTAAAATTTCTAATAAGATATTTTTCAATTCAGATTTTGAAAACCAAATTTGATTATCTTCACTTAAAACTTCTAATTTATAAAATTGACTCTTTGCAATAACAACAATATGTCTTGAATCATTAAAACTTGGAGCTCTTTTAATTGTTATACCAACACTATTATTATCTGAATTTTCACCACCTGTTGTTGAATCTTGAGAATCATAAGGTATACGAGTAGTACCGAATAAATTCTTATAAGTATTCATTGATAATTTACTACCATTTTTAGGAGAAACATCAGGTTTTAAAACTTCGAATCTTAGGGATAAAATTAATCTTAAAGTTGAAGTCACTAATACAGAAGCTCTGAAGGCTTGTGATGGTGGTAAAGCAGTTTTAGCCAAAGGATCATCTTCTAATATGAAAAAAGGGTTTCTAGGTAAAGTATTACCTCTTAATTCACCATAAATACCAGGAGTTGTATTTGATATACCTTCAGCATCTAAATAACAATCTGAATTAATTGAAGATTTTATTAAATAATTTTGTAATAAATTAATTGAATTTGAATTTAAAAAATTCATTGATTCATTAATTAATCTATTATAATCATCTTCTGAAATTAAAGGTTTTATTGAATCTAATATTTGTTCTGAAGTTGAAGATAAAGAAGGTACTGGTAATCTTGGTAAAGTATCTTCATAAGCGTAAGTTATTTTTTCAACAGGCATTTTTTAAAAATTGATTGAATTGTATATGTATGTGTTGAAAGTGGGGAAATGTGTATTGAAAAGATAGAAGGAATTACTAAAGCAAAAAATAATACACGATTATATATATATATATATATATATATATATGATAGCGAATAAATTAAAGATGGGAAGTAATAAGTTAAAGGAAGAGGAGGTTTCATAGGAAAGATAAGGAATTTAAGAAAGAGGAGAGGGTTTAAGGGATCATTTAATCAATACAAAGAAGAATTACGAAGTATAGAGTATGGAGTATGGAGTACAAAATACGAAGTAAGGAATAGAAGATTCAGCCAACAATAAAAGTCAAAATAATAATAACCCATTTTGCCTTTACATTTACCCTTGTTTAATTTAAAGATTCCACAATCTCAAGAAGCAACGGTGGAAAGTAATATAAGATAAGGTAAATTAATAATTTAATTTAGATTGATTTGATTAGTGGGAAATGATATATAATATTATAATATGATAATATGTAATATGAGCCAATTGCAATTGAATTGTGTGATATCAAACAAAAAAGAAAAACAAGAAAGACGCCTGTAAATGGCAGTAAATTGCAGTAAATGCTAACGGAAACAGAGCAATGACAAGAATGTTTTTTTCTGCAGAAGAGGAGAAGAGTATGGGGAAGCAGTGCAGCAGAAGAGGGGCTCTAGTCCTCTAACTGTATATAGTATAGATTCACTATATATTCACTATATACAACTAACGCAGATAAACAGAGTCACCTCCAGCGTCACTGGAGACTCAGAGTGGGGAAGAACGGAGGTTAAAGGTCAGACAGGGACTGCCTGTTTCTCAAGCCGTGCCTTCTCTTGCCTGGATGATGACGCAATAGGCTGCTGGACTGCTGGACTGTTGGACTGCTGGACTGTGCCCAGTGAATCCCGCCTGCATCTTCCTGCCCCGCTCCGGTTTGGCGTGCACCTGCCCTGTGCGGGAAATCACAGGACAGGCGCTAGGCGGAGACAGCAGCGGGTCGGAGAAGCAGGCAGCGAGCCTAAGTGACTAAGCACATCTGCATGTCTGGATCGAGTAAAATGTGGGGTAAACGGACAACTATTACCACTAGAGAAACCAAAAAAGAGAGAGACACTCACAGAGAGAGATGACCGAATCGCAGCCACGGGGGAATCACTAAACCTGTAGACAATTTACGGGGACCGAGTATAGGGGAAATCTCAAAATACAACGTCTTTCGCACTTCCCATATTCTGATCTGAATCTGAATCTGAACCTGAACCTGAATCTTAAGCTACATCTGATATCAAATCCATCTCGTATCATAATTATTACCTTACCACCATCATCGTCATCTTATAAATCATATATGATTAAAAATTACTTTGAATACACTAGGAAAGTCATTCATTAAAACACTTTTCATACAATAATCATATATTTAATAAATATTCTTGAAATATTAATAATTCCTCGGTTTAAAGTTATAAATAATTTTAAACATTTTTTATTCCATCAATTTCATTTAATATAATATAAGATAATAAAATGTAGTAGAATTAATGTAGTCAATTAATTATCCATTAAATTGATAGATTTGTTGTAATAAGAAATTTTTAATTAATTAAGCGCCAGTAAATATTTTATTTAATTAAGACAAAAAGTATATATATATGTATATACTATATAATGAGCACAACATTTTACTATTTTATTTACATAGCAAAACCCCATCACGTGGCTTATTCAATTCTGCAAGGTTACCCGGATATTTTAACCTTCCTAATTGGGATGATTTGGTATTTCTGTAGATAACACAATTCATATAAGTGTTACCCGGATACATTAACTTTCCTAATTGGGATCTTTGGGTATTTCTGTCGATAAGTCGCACATTCATACACCTGTACACATGAAATTTGCCTGAAATGAAAAGTCGTGTAATTACCAGCGAAACAGTCACATTAGTTTCCTAATTGGGAGGAATAGGAAATTTCTCAATTTTAAAATCCAAACCCAATTACTGTATTAGGCAACTGTGTGACTGCAGTTCCTGTTTTACGCTGTGCGTGCTCAAATATCCACTACATTTCCAATTTTTTTATGAATTTTAAAATTTTACAAAAATTTAAACAAATTCAAGAAAAACTTAAAAATGATAAAAATTTTGATAATTTACAGAAATAATCTTATGTAATCATCCTTTTAATCTTATTATCTTACTAGCCTGGGCCGCCATGTAAATCTTCCACACTACGCGGTCTACCAGGCCGAACCTTTTCCCCCCTCGCTGTGGCCCGGTAAATCAAATACCCATCCTTCAAACAACCATGCCTAAATTTTTCACCGTGAGCATACAGTTAGTTAGTTAGCTATTCACTATTGTCTTCTCTGTCAACATCTTCCATTTCACTTAAGCTTGTTCAGCTGTTAGTGAAATTTTTCTTTCATAGTGATATGTTATTATTCTAATACTATACTCAACCTTCTTAATTTACTACTATTAACTATCATCATCATCATCATCATCATCAACAACATTATCGTTATCTAACAATCAACATCATCATTCTAATATATAAAAATTTTATAAATAAATATAAAAATATTATTCTTGTAAAACTAATTATTATTATTATTGGATCATCATCATCATATAACAATACATCATGTCTAACCAAGAATTCGAAGACGTTGTCGCTGAAGAAGTTGAAGAAGTTATTGCTGAACCAGCTGAAATTAAATTCGTTGAATTAGCTACTCCTTTACCAGAAGAAATTCAAGCTGGTGCTCAAGAAATTAAATTATTCAACAAATGGTCATTTGAAGATGTTACCGTTAAAGATATTTCTTTAACTGATTACATTCAAATCAGACAACCAGTTTTCGTTGCTCACACTGCTGGTAGATACGCTTCAAAGAGATTTAGAAAATCTCAATGTCCAATCGTTGAAAGATTAACTAACTCTTTAATGATGAACGGTAGAAACAACGGTAAAAAATTAAAGGCTGTTAGAATTGTTAAACACGCTTTAGAAATTATTAACGTTTTAACTGATCAAAACCCATTACAAGTTGTTGTTGACGCTATCGTTAACACTGGTCCAAGAGAAGATTCTACAAGAGTTGGTTCTGCTGGTACCGTTAGAAGACAAGCCGTTGATGTTTCTCCATTAAGAAGAGTTAATCAAGCTATTTCTTTATTAACTGTTGGTGCTAGAGAAGCCGCTTTCAGAAATATTAAAACTATTGCTGAATGTTTAGCTGAAGAATTAATTAATGCTGCTAAAGGTTCTTCTACTTCTTATGCTATTAAGAAGAAGGATGAATTAGAAAGAGTTGCTAAATCTAACCGTTAATCACAGTTTTTTTGGCAAATTTTTTTCAAATTTCAATAATATATCATTATTAAAAAATAACCTCTTGTTTACTACTATAATATATATTTAATAATATAAATAATACATTTAAAAATATAAAAAAATATAAAAATGTTTTTAAAACGAATTAAATGATAGATAGATAGATAGATAGATAGATATCATGTTCTATTTTAAATTAATGTAAATAATACTTATAAAAAAATTAATTTACTTTTTAGCTAATTCTTTAACTTCATCATTAGCTTTAGAAACACTTTGTTCAGGACTAACTTTTAAATCTTTAATTTTTAATTCACCATCAACAAAAATCCAATGACTTCTAATAATACCACTAGATGGTGTCTTTTTAGCTCCTAATATACCAATAAATTCACGTTTAGGATCACATAATAAATCATATTGTAAATTTTGTTTTAATTTAAAAGTTGTTTGAGATTTTGGTGAATCGGCACTTAATCCAACAACAACAGCACCTTGTGATTTTAATTCTTCAAATGTATCACGAAAACCTTGTGCTTGTCTTGTACATCCTGGAGTTGATGCTCTTGGATATGCAAATATAACTAATATTTTAGAATCTTTTGCTAATTTTAATAAATTAATTTCAACACCATCTTGATTTTCAAGATTTAAATAATCAGGTATTAAATCACCAATTTCTAATTCTTTAGTTGATTTTTTTTCAACTTTATCTTCAACTTCAATATCTTTCTTGATTTCTTTCTTAACTTTAGCAATTGGTGTTTTCTTAGTTTTTAAATCAGATTCTGAATTATCAGAAACAGATTTACTTGAAAGTCTAGTAGATCTACGTAAATTTGGAGCCATTTTACTTGATTAATTTAATTGATTGATTTGATTGATTGATTGACAGATTTCAAAGTATATGAAATTAGTTTACAGTTATAGAATAATTTATATATTGTTATATACAGTACTCGAATATTATTGGTTGATAATACGGTTTACTGATAATTAAGATATCAACTAATCAATAAATCAATCAATCAATCAATCAATCAATCAATCAATCAATCAATCAATTGATTAACGATAATGATTTTACAATAATAGTTTAAGATTATTAGTATGTTAGTTGATTAGTTTAACCATTCATATCCACAATTAATTTAATAATTAATAATAATTAAATTAAATTTTAAAATTGATTTAATTAATACTTTTTATTTATTGTTTTATTATTTAATAATATTTATTACAAATTAGGAAATTTTCAAAAGTATAAATTTAATACTATATAATTTACTTATTAATACCTTAAAAATTACGAGAAGAATCATAAAATAAACGACATTTCCACGTGATAAGAATAAAATACAATGATAAATTCTAAAGGTGTACAGATGCTCTATCAGTCACGTGAATGCCTTGTTTTAAATTTTCTTCAAATTTTTTATTTTTGTTTTTTTTAAAATTTATTTTTATTTTTTTACACTTACTTTTAAGATTCATATTGTTTTTAATATTAAAATCCGTTTTAATGTCCGTTAGTTTTTTCGTTCTTTACTATTGAATTTACTTTATTTGTTTTAACCTTTCATAGATTGTTTTAATTCAAGGCATTAATTTAATTTCAGAGCCTTTATTGATTCATCTATCTATTTATTTAACTTTGTTATAATATATGAGATGAGAGGGGTCTAAGAAAATTTTATTGTAATATAATTCATTTTGATTAAAAGATATTCTATAATTTTTTTCTATAGAAACTTTTTTTTTTTTGTAAATTAATTTTTTATTTTTTATTATACAAAAATCTATTTTTAAATAAATGCTGAATTACTTAAAAAATTGACATTTTTTAAATCGTTAATGTACAATTTATTAATTATGTAATTTACTATAGTGTGATGAAATTTATAGTAGTATGTATTTAATGTACGATATTAATAAGGATCTTTAAAAGAATTATGTAAGTTTACTTATGGGATAATAAAGAAGAATATCAAATATGTTTAAAATATGTCAACTAATGATATTCTCTGTGTGTATTTAATATTTATGTATGTAAATTATATACTAGTACCACCACACGACATAGTAAAACAAGTAGTTAAATAAATTTGAGATAGGGGGTAGTTCAATAAAATAAAAATTGAATTTATTAATTAATACTTAATTTGTTTGAAATAAATTGTTGGAAACCCTCTATTTTATAATTTATTCTTTTATATTGTTAGAATAAGAATAAAATATTAGGATAAAAATTGACATAATTGAATCAATAGGAATAGAATATTATTTACATGTCCATTTATTTAAATTTATAATATGAATATATATAAACAATATAGTACAATATAAAAAAAAAGAAACAAGAGACAAGAAATAAGAAATAAGTAATTATTTTAATATATTGTAATTTACATTAATACTTTAAGTTTCCCGTATATTTATAGTAAAAAGAAAACAAATAAAAAATGGTTGAATAAAAATAAATATTATTTATTGTATTTATTATTTATTGTATTTATTATTTATTGTATTTATTATTTATTGTATTTATTATTTATTGTATTTATTATTTATTGTATTTATTATTTTCATTAAAAGATGAAATATAAGAACGAAATTGAAGTAAGAGAAGCTGAATTTAATGCATTTTTATGCACTGTAATGTTCTCGGTGTTGGTCGGCTCTTCTCAGTGTCCGTAGCTCTGGCTGTTTTTGATCAATGATGGGCTGGACAGCCGGCTGGACAGTTGACCGCATTGGGAGGGGAAGCAAGAGCGGGAGAACCAATGTGACACAGTAGGACAGAGCCTGCGTGGGTGCTATGGCTGTGCCGGGGCCTGCGTGGACAAAATTGCGGTGGGGATGGGATTGAATTTAGCTATCCCACAGGCGGATGGGCTAATCACATGCCTCGAGTCACCACCCGTAAATTATAGGCCATGGAGCGTCTTGCATGACAGAGAAGCCACGATGAGCCGCTTGACAGTTAACTAACTCAAATCATTTTTAGCTATTTATAACAAATAATCTATGTATGATTTCCGATTTAGTCTAAATTGTTATTAGAGTAATTAATAAGTTAAACCATTCTTGCTTTGGTTGTTAATTAGTTGAACATTTAACCGGAGTATAAAAAAACCCTTTAGAATTATAAGTATGGTATATATGTTATATGGTATATGACATATCATATACTATAATATATATCAATCTTAACTACCTCGCTAAAATATTTCTTATCTTGTTTATAATTTCCGAGACCAATTAAAACTAATTAAATAAGTTAAATTAATTAGTTTAATTCTATTAATGGATTTAGTGGCACTAATTGTAATAAAATGACATAATAAAATCAATGGCTTGGTTGATTAACTGATTAACTGATCAATTGATTCAGAAATTCTGTTAATTCAGTCAGTCATGTTTAGAAATAAAGTTTAACTGATGGCTGGGTAACTGGTTCTCTGGCAGACTGGCCGGCTTCACAAGCACCACTGACTGGTGGAAAAGAAAAGTGAAACTTTACTTCAACAGCAAATAAAACAACAAATAAAACAAAAACAGGAACAACAACAAAGTAATAGCACAATATCTATAAAAGTAAACAATTAAAATGCCTATTGGTATAGCGAGAGAAACAGGTTGAAGCAAGATAAAAACAAGGAAATTGGGAAGTGGAAAGTGAGTGAACTACAAAGTTTAATTGCCAGGAACTGCCTGTGAGCTGTGCTGTGCTGTGCTGTACTGAATAGTATGCATTGGCACTCGCCACACAGCCTTGACTTGCCAGAAACAGCAGCTCCTTTCTCTGTTCACACTGGCTCTCAGCTTTCCCTGTCCACGCTTTTGTGTGCTAACCCGCATGACATATCTCTTAAAATGTCTCTTCTCATGTTTTATGTACTTCAAGCCGCTGAGCCGCTGAGCCGCATGCTATTCTATTTACGCAAAGTTTTGTCTAGCCATAAATAAGACTCTCTTTTCCTTACTATAAAAATTAACGAAAATCACTATAATAATAATCACTACAACAACCACTTCAATTGTAAAAATCCATAAAAGATCCATAAATAAATTAAAATTTCACTTTAACTTATATGAAAATCATGAAACTTATAACCCTTGATAAATCAATTCAATTCAATTCAATCAAAATATAAACCCACATTTAAAAAATTTATTATATAATGCCATGATAAATATGCTCATTTACTTTAAATGTTTTTTTAAGATTTTCTGTAAATAGTTAAATTCATTTACCTTTATTGGATGAATTTATTCCCTATTAGAATATATATATATATATATATATATATATATGATAACGCAAATCTAAATTTTATTTAAAAGATTTTCCTTATCCAATCCAGATCTAAGTATTTGTGCATTATAATTATTTATCCCATCGCTCATCACTCATTTAATTATATCATATCATCACATGATAATTATGTTATTTATCATATTTATCACATTTTTAATCATTTAATTATCACTAGCGTATCTAACCTCTATTGGTTAATCAATGTCTTTCTCAAGTCAATTCAATTCTCATTCTCAACAATTGAATAAAATTGAACTAGTGGCTTTATTTACCTTCAACCATAACGGAGCCGCATTTGATCCTCAATAGACCATCAACAGGTCCCCCTCTATTCCCAACGATCTTTTTCAGCTCCTTATTTGCCTCACACCAAACTCTCTCCTGCTACTCTGCCTCTTCCCCTTCCTCTCCCTCAATTTATCGGCTATCATTGACCCCTTATAAACTAGTGAGATCTTTATTGTAATCTGTAATCTGCTTCTGTCATACGCATTCTTTAAGTACTAATAATTTTTTTCTCTAAAATTCTCTCTGTCTACCCATTTATTCTCTCAGTTTAGTAAATACAAGTAATACTTTTTAAACTTATAATTGTAAATTTTCTTCTATTTAGGCAGTGCAAGAATAGAATATGGCACTGTAGCAATTATACTATATATAATTACACAAAAGTTACAATTTTTTTGCCTTACATTTCAATCAATCAATTAATTAATACATATATTATTTAAATCTTGTATATATTTGATAACTTACTATTATTATACTAATTCAATTAAGCAAAGATTTTCTTAAGAACTTTCCTTTACTTTTCTTATTCCCACCTCATCCTCTTCTTATTCCTATTCCTACCTCATCCTCATCCCATCCTCATCCTCATCTTTTCCACAGCTCGCCAGGCCTGTGTAGCGTCCTGTCAACTCCACAGTCACACGCATGGTATCCCAATGCATCCTAAGCCGCAACCCTGCCACCAAGCAATTTAGGGATACAGGAATTAAGACATCCAGGCTATCTGTATACATATCTCTATCTATCTATATATATCTCTGTCTTCACTTATCCGTGGTATGATGCTACTTCTACTCTTAGTGTATTACCGTTACCACAGTTTGTCCGTTATTTATTGTGCTCTTTTTATTACTTAAGTGACTTCATTATTATGCTAACTGCAATAAATTCCGCTGCCAATTTCCTTTACTTATTTCTTTTCCTCTACCATTAATTTATATTTCTGTGTAGTTTAGCTGCTGCTGCTTCTTCTCAGCAATTTCTTATAACTGCTGCTTTGAATTTCACAGGCTACCTACATTGCATTATTTTATTAATTAACTTACCCGCTTTCAGTTCTCATAAAGCTGTAAACAGTAATTAAATTAACATTTTAAAATTTTAAATTAAAAAGTTTATTGAGTTTTTTAAGTTACTTAAATTATTTGGATTACTTACTTGAAATAAAATTATCTTTTTTTGAAAATGTGTTATTAAAGAAAAGTTTAACTCTTCTCTTATATGGATGTTATGTAATACACATGACATTACATGACATTTATTACTATTAATATACACTATTCTTTAAAATAAAAAAAAAAGTAGTAAAAAGTATAATAGTCTCCATCGCTGTTATTAGTGGTAAAAGATTCATTATTTAAAAGAAATACTCCTTTGAAATCTATAGGGTCTAATTAAATTAACAGCCCAAATATAGTTACTTGAGTAACTACTTGTTTACAAAATTTCCGATTTAACACTAATAGTTAGACTAATATTATTGGTGATTACGATGATGATTATACAATTAGTGTTTCAAATTGCCACTAGTTTAGAATAATTCGTTTAAATGGCTTCTATTTATTCACTTAATTATGCTAGCCAGCCAGCCGTACGCTGTATGGTAAAAACCCTTCCCGCAACCTGATTCTGTACTCATCACCATACACACTAGCTGCCCGCCCTGGTTCTACAGCCGGTAAGGGCTTTCTTATTGAAGTGTCACATTTGACACTTTTCTCTCCCGCTCCCTATAAATTTCTCACTCCCTCGTTCCCTGTGTGTCTCATGTGAAAACCTGGCCCCAGGATAATTATAACAAACCAGAGAAGATACTCAATATAATTCAAAAACTTCTCTACCATTTCCTTTTCTATTGTAATTATTAACTCTTATTTTTGGCTTTTTATTGTTATTAATGTATGCTGTATTAGCTATTTTTACAAGCATTTAATAGTTATTTTATTCGTCTCGTCTAGTCTCGTCTCGTACCACATATCATATCTTATTGTATCGTATCTTAGATATTGTGTAAGACCATACTACACAAATCGAACACAATAGTTAAATTCTCTTGGAATACTAACCACCTCCTATCATATTTATACTTAACTACTAGATATATGATATTTATTTGCCAGTACTGATTTTCATAAGTATAATTGATGATAATTGCATGATTCAAAACATATATAACAATGCAAAATGATCAACAATTTTACTAATATCATAAAACATAACACCACTACGAAAATCTTACACAAATTTATACTTACATATATATATACATATATATAATCTTCTTTTCTGTCTTCGCTTCGTATTTGTTATTATTTATCCATAGTGTGATAAATAATACTTAATAATTATCTAAAGTAAAAATAAGCCAGTTCAGTCAACCCCCTTATATTAATTTAATAATATATTATATATATATCATCCCTTAGATTTAATATATTATATACTATGTTAAATGAATTAGTATCAAGTTTCATCTTTTATTAATCTTTATCTTAAATTACTACCCAAAACTTGTATATAGTACCCACTATAACTTCATATATGTCTCTATATGAACTATATGTATGTTTGTTTTATTCATTAAATTGTTCAAATTAAGTCCCCCAATACTTCTAATATCTTAAAGTGATAGTCTACATCCGTTGATCTGGGAAAGAACTTGGTACTGTCTCACCTTCTTTCTTGTATTGATTGATTCTTCTTCTGACTGCCTGCCTGCCGCTGTTGCCGCTGTTGCCGCTGTTGCCGTTGGTACAGCTGACTCTGCTGCCGCGGTACTGTGTACTGCCGTCTGTACCTTACTTAACCTGTCTGTACCCTAACCTGAGCCCCTTCTCCTCCGTGACTTCTTCAGCGCCTACTTTGTTTTCTCTGTGGGAACATAAGGCGGCAAATTCATAAAATGGCTGGGTATTGGTGATCCTCACGGGGTATACTACGCCACAAGTAGTTTAAAAAAAATGGCGGCCTTTTGTCCACTGCCATCCCCATGTATGACAATGCACCTTTACACATTTTACTGCATACTCTGCGTATTTGTGCGTAGTGTTATGGCTCTGTGGCCTCTTGCTTACTTGTACATGACCATGCGTTTCATCTCCACCCAAATTTACATGTATCTATGTATCCTTATGCAGCCTGGTCTCTTTAAGGCTCTTTGTGGCTCTTTAGTTACCATTGTCAATTTTCTAAATTTAGATTCAGTTATTAACCAAATTGCTCTTGCTCTCTTATTTTATCTTAACAAAATTCAATTGTATTACAGCCAATACCTATTCACAATTCACAATTCACAATTAAAATTTAAAAATTAATAATTTAACAAATAGCAATTATGAGAACAATATTTACAACCTCAATAAATAAAATCCCCTCAATCGCTTAGACCTATCTTCATCTCACGTCAAATTTTAGATTGAATTTACAAAACTAATTAATATTAAAAATCCCTTTTTGAGTTTAATTGAAGAGAATTAAAAAGGGGAAAAAAAGAAACATATGGAATAATTATTTAACAAAAGAATTTATTTTTTAAAAAATAAAATATAATAAAATAAAACTGATGAATAAAAATTAATATGATCATATCATTGTTCCCAATTATTGTTTTAAAAAAAAACTCAATTTTTATATTCATTGTACATTTAATATATTGAATTTATGCAGCATCTTTTTTTGTATTTAATTTTTATCCTTATTCAGTAAATTATTCATGTACATATTATCCCATTATTCTCTTGTTTCTAAATTATAATACTTTGAGGTTCCCACACTACGTTACTATGATAGATCCTAGAAATGCATTTAATAAACATAAAATATATATATCTATGGAGTAATTTACGTATAAACACTTAATTAACAACGCAATATCAACTTCCGTTTATTATTTATTTACTAATGCCATTGATAATTATCGGCAAATCATGATGACAAAATTGTTTTAACAATGGCAATGACAGGAGTAAATAAAATATTAAAACCAAAAAAATAAAAGAATATTGTGAAGTCTAATGCCAAATTATAAAAAAATTAAGAAAAACTAAGAAAAAAAAAAAAAATAATAATTAAAAATAATTAAACTGTAATTTTATATGGATTTTTAGGTTTTGTTTCCTTAATATTACCATAGTTTTTATATTATATACTTTTTTATTCTGTCATTTTGCACTTTCTGTATTATTACTATTAGTATTGTTATTATTATTATTATAATTCATTTATTTATTTATTTTTTATTATTATTATTATTAATTATTTATGTTTTACTTTTTAATTTCCCTAATTTAATAACCCATCGTAAATTAATCATATATTAAAGTATACATATATATATATATATATATTTTTAAAAAATTGATAATTAAATTATTATAAATACTTGAAATTTCCCTTCTTTTTCTTAGTTACTTAAAAAAGATTATTTATAAAAATTCTCTTATAAATTCTTTTTTTTTGATTTTAATTTTTGAATTTTATTTCCTTTTAATTAAATTAAATTAAATTAAATTAAATTTACTATTTATTACAATGACTGAAGCTACTGATATTGAAAACCAACCAGGTTTAGGTTACATCCCAACATATAAAGCTAGCTATTCCAAAGTTGGTTTAGGTTCTGATACCATTAGAAACCATTTTATTGCCGTTACTGGTGAATTCGTTGGTACTTTTATTTTCTTATGGTCTGCTTTCATGATCGCTCAAGCTGCTAACAAAGAAGTTTACTTCACTGAAGGTTCTGATCCAGCTAAAATCATTATGATTGCCTTTGGTTTCGGTTTCGGTGTTATGGTTGGTGTCTTTTTAATGTTTAGAGTCTCTGGTGGTAACTTAAACCCAGCTGTTACTCTTACTTTAATGCTTGCTAGAGCTGTTCCACCAGTTAGAGGTGTCTTAATGTGGATTGCTCAAATGGTTGCTGGTATGGCTGCTGCTGGTGCCGCTTCTGCTATGACCCCAGGTGAAATTGCATTTGCTAATGCTTTAGGTGGTGGTACTTCTAAATCAAGAGGTGTCTTTATCGAAGCCTTTGGTACCTGTATCTTATGTGTCACTGTCTTAATGACTGCTGTTGAAAAATCAAGAGTTACTCCATTTGCTCCATTCTGTATTGGTATTTCTTTATTCATTGCTCACTTAATTTGTATTTACTTCACTGGTGCTGGTTTAAACCCAGCTAGAAGTTTCGGTCCATGTATTGCTGCTTCTTCTTTCCCAGTTTACCACTGGATTTACTGGGTTGGTCCAATCTTAGGTGCCTTCCTTGCCTTTGGTATCTGGTAAATGTTAAAATGGTTAGATTACGAAACATGTAACCCAGGTCAAGATGACGAAGCTTAAATTAATTGAAAATTGATTGATTTGAAACTCTTCTAGAAATAAAATCAAGAACTCGATTGATCAACAACAATAAATTATAATCTCATTTTTACTACTTACGTATATCTCTCTACTAATCATCCCCTTCTTGCATCATAGTGAATGAAAATTACCTAATTACCAAATTATACATGATATTTTTTATTTAATAATATCATGATAAAATACTCCAAATTTACATCCAATCAATTTATCCAATATTTAAAATGTATTTAGGTATTAATGGATTCAATTAATTTTTTTTAGAAAAAAAAAAATATTCATTGTTTTCAGTTTCAGTTTCATTTTATTTATTTATTTATTTTTTTATTTATTAATTTCTTTATATTAATTTTCTGTATTATTTATTTCACCAAAACACATAAAAAAATAAAATCCTTGTTTAATAAAAAGTCTGTCTCTCTTATTTCTTATAAAATTTATTTATCTTCTTTTGTAATATTAAATTTATACATTAATATATATTAAATTTTATAAAATCAATAGTGCATTAACCAAGTGACATATACATCTGTATGATTGACATATTTTTCTTATGTATGTATGTCCTTTGGTTTGGTCAGTATGGTATTAAGTTTTATGCATTTATTTAATTTTTACAAACCGCTATTCATAGCCATAGCAATTTTAAAAAATTAATGCAACCTCTATATCGTTATCATATTCTGAAGATTGTCGAGTTTTGCTTACTATTAAATCTGAAAAAAATATTATTGTGATACGTACAAAATACCCTGTATCTTGCCTTTAATCATATGTTTACTCTTATTGATGCCAAAGCATATCCATGATTCATACTGACGTAGTATGTACTGTATCTACATTCTGGATTGAGTAATTGCTATGACAGTTGCTCTCTAATATCTAAAAGGGAATTATGTAAACATAATGGGAAAATAGATGAAAATAAAATCTATTTCTAAATTTGTATGCACGGGTGTTGTTGTTGATTATGTAAGCGCAGTAAAACTTAATATTTGTTGTTTGACAATAAGTTTGTCAATAACTTAGCAATCTTATTATTTTTAAAATGATTTATTTCAGTAATTTAAAATCCTGATAATTAATTTTTTATTTGTTAAAGAAATAAAAAAAAATCATATGATTATATTAGTTGTTTTAATTAGTAAGATATAAAAATTATTTACTTTAATTTTTAATTTTTTTAAAATATTTTTAAATTTTATTTAAACTTACGAGGATTTTATAAATAAGTCAACTTAATATATATCTTAAAAAGGTAATATCATTTATATAAATTTAATGTTACAGAACGAGTATCAAAAATAACTTTTAGTTCAATTTAATTCCGATATTTTTAAACAATATTTTAAGCATTACGAAATGAAGGAATATCACAAAAAAATGCTTATATACAGAATTTCGGTCTCCTTATTTTTTTAGAAGATAAGTTTCTCATCTTAGACTATTTTTAATAAAATAAAAGGGCATGTTGACACATAAACTGGGCCTGTCCCTGAATGTTTAACGTTGAAAGAAAAGGATTTAATTGCTTTGGCTTACTTCATCCCGCAAGGCTAAAATAAATCACAAATACATATCGATAACAATCGATTACTAAATATGCACTGAAAGATTCGGTGATTCTTGACACAAATCTGCAAGTAACCATCATGCTTTATAAACACAAAAACCAAGAGATCTATTGTTTTCAAAATTTAGGTTAATTTTAATGAGTCTAACAAAATGTAACTCCAAGCCCCATAAATTAGTACACATTTTTAATTTTTTAAGTACAATAAAAAATTTTAATTAACCACTGTCATAATTTGGCTTTACGCAAGTCTTACGAAAAAAAAAGTTTAGAGTTTCCTCAAAAGAATTACCACGGTAGAGTGATAACTTTATGCCGAGTAAAATAATAGCGTTAGTGCAATTTCTCACTGCAAGAATCCATACGAGGTTCCCTCTTATGAATCGGATTGATTGATCACCTCACAAGTTAACTTACGATATCAAAATTTGTAAATATTAAAATTAATTCTAGACAATGGATGGATAAAAATTAGAATAATAAAGTGGCTCTAGACTGCCAAAATGCCACTGAGAATTTACAAAAAGGGATAATGGAGATAAGAAACCCACCATTACATCATTTCTCTTGCATCATGGTTTCGCTCTAGTCGGCGAATACGCTAATTGGCCACAGTAAAAGTTTAAAAGTTTTTGCAGCATGTCACAAAGCCTCCGAGAAATGAAAAAATAAGAGACCTAACGGAATGGCAAATGATGCATAACGGCGATCACGTTTGTGAGTTTTCAAATATTTTAATTATACCGGAAATCAAATTTGCTGTTAGAAAATTAAAAAAAAATTAAAAAAAAGGGTATTTGTTAATTGTAAACAAATGAAAAAGGGGTACGAAGCTGCGACTCCCTGGTTAAGCAAAAACAAAAAAACAAAAAAAAACATTAATAAATAAACAAAAAGATGACAAGTTGTTATTTTGGATAATTTTATTCTGGCGCTTAACTTTAGGATCCAAATGAAAACATAACACAGGCTAAATTCCTGGGGAAACCACATGTGTGGTTGCACTTCAGGGTTCTTCATAGCATAGACTTTCTTCAAAAATTACACCTCTGGCTGGTCCCCAGGGATAAATAAATCAGTGGCTTGTGGAAAGCTGAGAAACACCATGAAATCATAACGTTTGGGAAAGTGAAGTTCTCCCTTGCAATTTTCCTGTTTGAGTGCCGGCGCCACATGAGAAAGCAAGCGGGTAAATTGCAGGCCACGTTGTAATTGTAATTTGTGGCTGCTCTTCTTATTTTTGTGCGGCCCGTTGTTGCTCTCTCTGACGGTGGAGTGGCGGAAGAGCAGCGCCGTATTTATTAGAATACGCTATGGCGCGACTTCTTCAAGAACCAGTGACTATTGGAGCCTACCAGCGGCTAGAGGTAATTAACCAGAGGGCCAATTCTTCGGCATGAAAGTTTGGTTTCAAATGCAAAACAAGCTGCATAATTATTTTACACATTGTGCTATCACCAGAGAACTAAGCAGAATATGACCCTTGATCTGATCTAATGCAATTCACTTTTGCCTTCTGCTTGCCCCTGTTAGTTTTTATTCACCAGGGACAATTTTCAACAGTTTGCCTCCACATAACTACGTCCCCATGGTTATCCTCTTCTAAAAATACTCAGCAACTTTATAATAAATTTAGAAATTCCATCTTTTGGATCTCATGGATCAATCAATACTTAAACTTTAATTCTATTAATTATAAAGCCATCATTGATACAATTTACTTTTTTTTTGTTCTTTCAGAAGCTGAAAGAAAAAAAAGAAATTAAAAATAAAAAAAAACTTAATTTTGTAAAACAAGATATTATAAGTTGATACAAAACGAGCATGTAGAATAAAAATTTATATTATGAATTTTATGCTTCAATGCTTAATTAGTAAAGAAAGAATAAAAAAAATAGAAAGTAAAAGCAAGAATAACTTAACGCAACAATTGATTCCCAGATGCAAGCTTTAGGAAAGTAGTGAAAGCGCCGGAAACAGGAGAAAACTATACGTTCGTATGAAATGGCATCCTCACTATTAATATTGTGAGTAAATTTTCAAATATTAATAGCGATAGTGATAGTAATAATAATAGTAATAATGATATCTCTTCTAATGACAATAGAATCACTAATAAAAATATCAACAGCCAATTGTTTACCTAATTGTTATTCTTAATTGTAATACTTTACAATCTCCGTTTTGATCCTTACCAAATCTCATCAAAAGTTGCAGGGAATCTATAAATACAAGGGAATTTAATGATACAAACAATTAATAATATATAAAATACAAAGAATTATTATATTACCGGCCTTCTTTGAAATTATATGTTTGGATTGTTGAATAATGATTTATTTCTCTTTTTTATTCTCAATTATTCTTAGTAATATATAAATATATATGTTTATTTTATGTAATTAATTATTAGATAAATATTACTATTCTCATTACACAGGTCTATTGTGTATGTTAAAAATGAGATACGCATATAGACGGAAATGAAAACCTTATATGTAATATAAAACAATGTAGAAACAGCTATGCGTCTCATCGAGAGTTTCCGGTAAAATAAATCATACAAATAAACTTTGAAAAGTTGCATATTATGTAGGTGGGTATCTCAATGGGACAAATTACTGATCTTAAAGTTTCTTATCATATATTTATGCTTTTAATCATGTGTGTTGTGATCCTGAGAAAAATTAAAAAAAATCAAAAAATAAAACAGAAATAAAAACTACTTTGTAAAAATTAAAAATAATAATTTTAATAAATATAGGTTATATGAGGTGGTTAAATGCGCATGTACGGATATACGTATATACTGTCTCTGTCTCTGATAGCTTAGCAGAAAAGAATTACTTGAATCGTGGAATCAACTACAGATTTAATACGAATCAAGTAATTCAATAAGAATATTTCAAACATGCTAAATAGAAATAATAATTTATTTTGAACTGATACAGATGATGTATCTGGCTTCAAAACTGCTTTGTTTGGAATGATGGTGATACATAACAAGGAAAATTCAAAGTGTATTGAAGAACAATGATGACTCCATTAAAATACATGACACAGTCTTGTAGTACTTGTTCTTTTATTCAAAATAAGTATATGTATATAAACAATCAATGTTATTACAATTATTTGATTTGTAGTATTCAAAATAAATTTATAAAATTATTGTAATCTACTTACAATTATATACTTAATGAAAAAACGTTTTATATATGGACTTGAAAGTATCAAAATGCAAAAGTCCAGGAGGTATATACTGGCAACGCTCATATATCACTTGATTATACGCCAAGGGAGATTCTGTACATTCAAAATCTACAATTCGATGCAACAACTGTAATCAGCATATTATCTCAGCTTTATTAATACAAAAATCTGATTAAGAGAATTCCTATTAATTTGCTACATATTTATTTGGTTATCAGATGTTGTTAATGCTGTAAGCTTAAACACACAGAAAAAGACATAATATGCAGGAATTTTTTTTTTTCTTTTTTTTTTTTAAAAAAAGATTAAATATATAAGAGTAAACTGACCACGACAGACTAAGTAGATTTGTTGTCCATAATTTGAGTTATTTATTTAACTGCCTACCTATCAATGATTTCTGGAAATGGGAAAGTGCCCTGCTAGCAAAAAAAAAAGAATAGGCAACCACGACCAGGCCACGCAACAAAAATAAAGATCGGCCTGTGCCTTTTGAGATCCACTAGCCAGACCAACAAAACTAAGATGGTGATGTTCCTAGTTTACTTAAGACAAATAAGCCCTTGATATTGCCAAATAACTGGCAAAAATTGCGTTTTTCATTTCTGCCACCAGCAACTTACATGCAACCTCTTTGCCTTCAGCTCTATGGAAACCTCCAATTAAAACAGTAAGCTCCCCGTAGCACCATGTCGTTTTCGAAATGCGTCGGCACTGGGAGTCCTGTGTGAGATTCGGTACTACTTCGGTAAAGTTTTTCTTCGCACCATTTCCATACGCCAGGCTTCAGTCGCCGGCCAACAGACCTCGACGAAAACACACGTGTTCGCACGTTTGAGATTGAACTCTTGTAAAAAAAAAAGAAATTCAAAATTTATTATTTTGTCGCGAATTCATTTTTATATGAAATTTCCATCTTGTATTGGTTGCTTCCGCTGAGTGGTGAATTGTCAAGTAGAAAGAGTTTTTTTTTAAACAATATCAATAAAATATCTAGGTTGCTTTTAATTGACTTTGTTCAAACTAGGAACAATATATGGAGCATAACTACAAAGGATCTGAAGCAATGGAAGAATAGAAGCTAACGGGCGGTAAGAAAAATAGTCTGGAACTTTTCATTCATTGTTACTTATCATGTGGTAACATTCTTCAGAAAAGCAAAAAATCAAATTTCTTCTTCAACCAACCCTAAAGAACAATAAAGACAGTCATTGCTATGATAAATAAATGAGCTACGAAATTCACTGGAAGAGTCAAATGGTACCAAAAAAATATAATCTACTTCAGCCAAAGGTAATAATAACTTCTATAAAGAGCACCTGCATTGTTGAGCTGATACTACATAAAAATAAACTTTCAAATTTTAACCAAGAAGAACTACCAGATATACTAACAGTTGAAGATTCTTTGAGTCTTAGAGTATGCATGATTCATGCAAAAAGTCGAACAGACTCTGCATCCACTGCATATCGAGCAGTGAAATTGTCTCTTCTTTGCTTCCAAATTTCCTGTTCCCGAAAGAAAGACTTACAGCGCAGTGAAGGAGAGATACCCAACCATATCTGGATGAGGCACTAACATATACTTACATATAAATATGCATCGGCATATGTAATTAAACATCTTACCACACGTACACTACACGAGCACACACATGAAAGTACTTTTTAACTACAAAAATGTTTGCAGCTGTGCATATCGTACAACCAAAAAAAATTTGGCCGCTATCCCCCCGAATAATATACCACTTGTCTACTCTCAATAGTATCCGATTATTAATTTTTACTTTTTCATGCTTTATAGAAATTTCATTTTTTACAATCGACTGTTTCTTAAGTCAATTCATATTTATTTACCTCAAGAAAAATCTCATCCCTGTCCTAATCAGAAAAACTGGTCTTCTGCGCATATACATTTACTTGATCGATGTACGCCGTCTTAAATTATATCTAATGAATGTTTTGATAACTCCTTTTCTAATTGTATTTCTTTATTGCTATTTGAAATGGTTCACTGCCTATCAGAAACTAATTGTTCAAAATTGCAGTTGGTAATTGAACGACAAATGATTGATTGATTCAATACTATACATAATCTTCGGTACATTTCATCTAAGTTTCCATAATAGAGGCCTAGGTTCTTTGCATAATTCGGCGTGGGATTTACTTTTACACCTCAATTTGGGCCACTTAAAAGAATAAGGGTCTGTGTGGAATCAGTCTTAAATAGAGACTGTGAAAATGACCAGACACATAATAGCTTGAGCAATGTCTTTTACTGCATACAATATACAACCATGGCAAAAAGCATTGATAGCAGAAATATAGACATTGAAAAAGGTCTCTTTTTCCAGCTCACGAATGCAACAGAACTACCTCCTCGTCCACGTCTTCCCGCTTTGCACGGCAAATATTTTTTGTAAACCACGTAGCAGAAAGTACGGCCAACGAAGAAGCCCGCGCCAGACGACTGAAACAAAAAAATTTCAAGCACCGCCCAGCAACTGACGCACCGCGTGCATTCAACTGTATTCTCAAACCAGTCGCCCAAATAAAACAATTATGATTATATAGACAATCAGACTAAAGGAGGTCTTTCAAGGAGGCAAGTTTCTAAGCATCGAGATGTCATCCCACACTCATGTATGTGTGGTGTATGTTTGTATGTGTGTTTGTATGAATGTATGTTTGTATGTATGTATGTTCGTAGGTATGTTTGTATGTATGTTTTTATGTATGTATATATTTACCACTTATGAGTAAAAGTGGTAAGTAAACAAATATCAGTAGTGATAAATTGTTAACAGAGCTGTGATTTTGAAGAGTAAAAGACATTGTAGAAACCAATACCGAGATATCAAGACTATGACATAAAATAAAAAAACAAAATTCCTTCACTGGACTGAAAAAGGAGTTTTTAAAAGTTTATTATTATTATAAGCAGTTTTTCTAGTGTAAAAATCAAAAAAGAATATTAAGGTATTAATTGAATGATAGACAATTAATATATAATCACAAGCATTATGACAACATTGATAAAATCAAGAGCAGTTCACTAAAAAGTGAATATTTTCTATTGATCGTGTTTCTGGTGAATTTTTAAAGTAATATTTGAAATCTAGACAATCAAAAAAACAGACAACCCTACTATTTAACAAGATATAAAGTGACTAAACTGCCTAAAACGACAATAATGCTTTTGGACTGAAAACCTGCTACATAATGTTACTGTATCCGTCGCATCATAACAATCTAAAAAGAAAAAACCAAAATCGTGTCCGAGAGCAGCCCCTCCATTTCAGAACAAATAATAATCAGTCACATCATTCAGCTTTTCTCCCTAACTATTTTCCGAGCTTCGAAACTCTTTAAATTTTTCTTTCTTCACTGCGTCTCTGTCAGCTATAACTAGGAAAACCTGATGCAAGGCAATTTCTAATATTTGTTGGCTAAATATAAAACGGGAAATTCTAAAAGATGAAAGAATAACATACTAACCTTCAACGACCTTACTACGATAAGATATATATACTTGAGCTTTAACTAACTTGTAATCGTTAAGCAAAAATACTAAAATTTACCACCACGTCTCTGAAAGCATATCATCGACCACTAAAAAGGGCTTGTTTCTGGTTTACGATGTCTGTTATATGTTGATTTAAAAACAATCATACATTCATTTAAAATATAATTTTTTAAATAGGAAAGAAACCTATTCCAAAAATAAAATTGATTTAAAAAAACATCCATTATGAGGTATCCAACGGAGAAGTTTTCTATTATTCCATATAAAATAAAACAAAAAAACAAATATACAGTATCATATTCAAGGTTTGTAGGTGAATATGTATCTGTTTCGCTCGTTCAGAAAAATCAAAATAAAAAATATCTTAACGGTTGATGAAGCAAATATTTTGGTTTGATATTAGTAATACACGTAACATACATTTTTCATACAGATAATCATGAAGTATTAGGAGATATATATTACTTTGAACTTCTAATTCTATCATTTTGCAGGTTCAGCATAAATAAAAGAAAACCAGGCATCGTCATCATACTGATTGTATAAATGATCTTAGATTGATATAAAGCATACTCATGTAGAATTTGTGCCTCTATTATTATATTATAATAGGAAATGAGTTAGGAAAGATATTGATTTGCTCTTAATTAAACTAGCCGGCGCTGTTAGGCAGGCTTTAACCATATTTTTGACTGGCCTTGTTTATTTTAAGCCACTGGATTTTTTTAAATATTTATGATTGTCCAAAATTTACTATATTTGAAAATATATGAACTTATAAGGCATATATTTGTCCCCTTTCCATATTGGACCATAGTTGGTAATCTAACTTACAGTAAGCTTTCAAAATACCTTTTCTCAGCCATTTCTCAATGAGCTCCTCAAGTACTCCTCTATTTCTGTTAATATGCATTGTTTGCATGCGGCAGTTTCCTAAATAATCAGACATCTAATAATTAATGTAATATTTTATTGCGACGACCGCACTTAAACCATTTTATTCTCAATTCAACCAGCGACAAGAAAGAAGTTAAAAATCTAAATATTTATGAAAAACGAGGAAGGAGAAGAGAAAAGGAACCAAAAATTTAAAGACAATATGAAGTTTTCTGAAGATTGAACATAATTTAAAAAACAATAGCTGACCATGAGATCTAGCAGTAGGCATATGATGTGTTAAATAGTTATTTTTGCTTTTATCTAATGATTGTAGAACACCTCAAAGTATTAATCACTTTCAAAGTACTCACAATCAACAATCACATATAAATAATGTAGACGCGTGACCCTGTGCCACATACTGTTTACAATTATTTTTTCTGGATATGTGAAATTTATCTTTATTTTGTATTCCATTATCTTTTTATGCATCAGGAAAGACATTAAAAAAGAAGTTTGAGCCTGGTTTGTATCCCTACCTTGTCTCAAAATAGGCTCTTCTTTCGAAGGCGATATATTTTACAAAGTTTTTCCTACGTAATAATTGATCTGTGCCGCCAAATGAATGAATATGACAAGTTTTTAAACTATTTTTTTGTTCATGTTTTTTTTTTTCTTTTTTTTTTCTTTTTCAATTTTGTAGTCCAATGAAAGCATGTATGTAGTATAGAGATAATAGGGAAAGTATATATGTGTTAGTAACTTTTTTACATCCTCGTTCTGTTGTTCTGTTGTTCTGTTGTTCTGTTGTTTTGTTATTCTGTTGTTGCTTACTCTGTCCTTCATGTCTCTTGTTGGTTTTCTTTTGAGAGAACGCACTCATGCAGATAACCGTACAACGGTTAAAGTTTACGTGCGAGAAAATTAATTTCAAACCGTAACCGATAAACTTTAAATCAATACACTTTTCTATTCTTGTCTTGTGAAGGTATACTGTCCAAAACAAAATCTGTAGGTTCCTTACCAAACAGCACACTTGATCTCTTACAGAGTTAATTTGTATTTTCCCTGTCCGGGACTTTTCCTCGGAAGAAGATCCCCAACATATTCAGTCTAGTCTTATAATTAGAAACACTGGTAGATTATACGATCAAGCACCAAATGAATCATTGGAAATCTTTGTGACGGATTAGAACAAAAAACCAATATGAGACAAAAAATGATCTGAGAATGAACGTATATATATCACAATTAGAAATTGCATATCAGCAACTTATTATCGAAGAGTAGCTAACGAACAGTTGGCTGATTAAGTACTTCGATCGAAGAGCGAGAGAAAGAGAATGTAAATGTAAATGTAAAAAAATGAAGAAAAAAACAAGAGAAAAACACCAAAACAGAAAAAAAGTGGGAAACTTAAAATAGGACAACATAAAAAAACATTAAAATGGAAACGAGAGCGAAGACGAAGCTGACCATCCTAGTATACATGGAAAACGCAGTCGTACGCAACTGCAAGCACTATTGTTTCCGCTCATACGTAAACAGATACCGCACATGTGTATCAGCAATATGCACATGCATGTTGATGCACATCAATACCTTACCATATTAGTGTAGACAATAAACGTACATGATATAGCGTTGCTTAAAATCATGGGTTGCATACCATCAGTAAAGTAATATTAAAATTTCTTAGATTGTTGTAGTAAAAAAAAGATTTATATAAAAATATATAAATATAATGTATGTTCTTCTAGATTTTATTGTTCATAAGAGCATACATACCCACCGTTATTTTTGATATTTTTCCTAAATCCTGGAGCTTCTGTTGGATAAACCATACATATCAATAGATTCACCATAGTGATCCATCAAATATTTTCATCTCTTACAGATACCTTTCATAGTTTGCATATGGATTTATATACAAATACTGGCAAATATTTCAATAAATTATTATTCACTTCTACATTTTACTTTTAATTCTAAATCTGCAAAAAAAGATACAGCATTTTGAACAAACTTAAATCAGCAGATAGCCACATTTAAACTATTCTTCCTCCTAATAGATCGTATTTATTAGTTGTTGTCTTTTTGTTTTTTGCATACTTTCGCATTCCAGTTTACTTACATACATATTCTTCAATACACACGTACATTAATTCATGTACAAATAAATATACCAATTAAACTTTTTACTGGAAAGATATCTATCTATCTATGTATATGCATACATAAATATATATACACATACATAAATATATATATACTCATATATATACTCATTTGAAAGCTCAGAACTTCAACTAATTTCTTAGTTCATTTCTGTTTCTTAATCAGTCAGTTAAATTATATATCATAACTTGATTCATAAGTACTATATTTCCAATATCTTGATTAACAGTGAGACAAATCATATAACTATTGCATTTTACTGTTACTGTTACACAAATCCGCTACCATCCTTAATCACCAATTTGTGAACTAATAATATCCATCTGGAATGTCTTCACTCATACAAAGAAATATAATGTTTAACTATAATAATTCAATTAACTTTGATAGTAAACAAGACACAACAAATAATTCTCACTTAACTTCAGCTCAACAACAGTTACAGCCACAACAGCAAACTTTTCAACCAGGTACAACAACATCTAATCAACCAGATTTAGCATATACACCTGCGACAATAGGTGCCCCACCATTTGACTATAATAACACGAATCCCCCAAATAATAGTTTATCAGCGATGAATTCCAATCATTATACAAACCAACTTCCATACCAATCTATGCTTAATACACCAGGGGCTAGCTCAGTACAACCTACATATCAACAATTCACTTATCAACAACAACAGCAACCACATAACCAATCCATGATACCACCATCTCAAGCTCAAGCTCAAGCTCAACAGCAACAACAGTTTCAACTTCATTTAAGTAATCAACAGCAACAGCAGCAACAGACTACACCCACTGTGCATTCTCCATTGCTTCAACAAGGAAAATTTATTCAGACAGCTATGAACCCGCAATACACAAATCTTCCTATAGCATCAACAAGTCTATATCCAAGTACAGGGGGCTTGCAATCAGGGCATAATGAAATAGCAAATACAAGTAGTAGCTCTGGTGTTCTATCTGGAACACCTGCTTCTAGTTTATCATACTCATCGGTTCCATCAACTTCAAATAACTTCTATTTTAAAACAAATTCGTTTTCAACAAATCAGCATTATTTTCCTTATTCTTCTTCTCTAAATCAAGTTAGTTCTTCCAAGAGAAGCTTTGATGAAACCTATGCCAATCCACCTAACACCCATACCAGTGTTCCTTCCTCTGATATAGTTCCTGGGTCAAATGTTTCTGGTGTAAACCCTGCAAATGCACCAGTACCGGATCATTTACATTCTGTTTATGCAACTCCTATGCCTACAATAACACCAACATCATCATATGGGACGAGGGTTGCCAATCAAGATTCTAAATCGATAGATGGAGTGAGCGCTCCAACAATTACGGAAAGCTCGTCCGTCCTCTCGGTATCAGATCAGGGACATCAACATAGCATATCATCACAAACTCATAGTACCTCTTTGTCATCAGGTTCTTCTTTACAACCACAGCAACAACAACCTCAATATATTCGTGGAAAAACCAATAGTGGTGGCAACATTCCATCGTATCGCGTAGGAACATCAGCTACATATTATGATCCATCTCCTTCTGTCTCTTCTATCTCCGGAAATTCACGTATTGCAGCACCAGTTGGCGGCAATGTGAGTGGTGCAAACGTTGGTGTGATAGATGACAGTGGTATGATGATGGGATTTCCAAATGGCTACCAGAATATGAAGATTGATTATATGGATTATAAGACTAGAGGTACTGGGTATAATGGCGATTCTAAAACTGTTTCCCAGTTTGGCGCATACTCTTCATCTGTTCCATCTTATCCTTCTGTGCCTGCTGGTACAACTTCTTCCAATTATAACTTAACAACACATAATCGTATGCCTTCAAGTTCAACATCTACATCAGCTATTAACTCAAATGATCTAGTAGGAAACAATACTGCAGGATCCTCTATCCTTCATTCACATACTCATTCACATCATTCACATATTTTAGGCAAAAATGCAACAAATTACTATGGATCAACCAGATATAACGATGGTAAGGGAACCATTAGTGCTAATAATTCGCCAGTGAAAAATTATGTATGTGAAACATGTGGTAAAGTTTTCTATAGACCATATAATTTAAGATCTCATCAAAAGACACATTCAACAGATAAACCATATCCATGTAAGATTTGTGGTAAAGCTTTTGCCAGAACACATGATAGGAGAAGACACGAAAGGTTGCACGAGCAACAAACGAAAGTCAAATGTGGAGGGTTCTTACACGATGGTATTACCAAATGGGGTTGTAACAAGAAATTTTTGCGTGCTGATGCATTGAAAACACATCTGTTAAAAGAGAATGGCTGGTCATGTATTGAACCACTGATAAAAGAATCTAAATCAATTTTAAATAACAAAAATTATTTAATAACTGAAAATTCGATTAGAAGTGCAGATTCTAAGTCACCTATTGGTATCAAAATTGAAGAGATTAAAAGACAAACATCAAATTCTTTAACAACAGAAGAAGTTGAATCTTTTTTCTTTAGGGAGAAATAAAGATAAACAATAAAGGTTTTGTTCCAATTGGGATTGACCATTGCTTAACAAGAAGAAATTCGCTTCATTAATAGCAATACTTAATTATTTTTTTTTTTATTATTATTATTTAAAAGCTTTATTATTTTAATTATTTTACAATAGTTTATGTCATGTTTTATATATATATACTTATTTTACTTCTTTTTTTCTTGACCGTTCTGTATTATGTTTTAAGAGGTTAAGGCTGTATACCTTTAACAGATCGATCTTTTTATATACTTCAAATAAAATTTCTTAGATATACTTATTATTTCAATTTACTTATTTTTTGGCTTAGACAAAACTAAAAATGAAAAAAAAAACAATAATCGAGGAGTAACGAGTGTTTTTTTTACAATCCATATTATTTCGTGTTTTTATTCAAAAATTATCTGTAAGAAATTTTTTCTTTCCTCTTTTGTGTAAAACCTAAGGTTATAGTTTAAAATTATGAATCAATGACACTCATGGCGTAACATCTATAAACTTTAACATAAAAAATAATAATATTTCTAAAACTCTTTTAGCTTTGAGATCTAGTTGACACATATCGCGTCTATTGGCAGCTCCACTAATCCAAACTGTGAGACAACTGAAATAGAAAAAAAAAGCAAAAAAATAAAAGATGTTTAATAAAGAAGAGAAAAGGCCAAATCACCCGTGACTTTCGAGATAACCATTAAAGTTTTTATTCCAACAGCCTCCAAATGCAGCTCCAAACATCCCGAAACACACAAAAGATGCCACTCATAAAAAGATACTTTGACTCCAGTGCGTTTTTAAACTCTAATATAACCATATTACAAAAAGTACAATCATCTACTAAAATAAGAGTAAGAGTTGAAACACTTACGCAGCTTTCTGACGTTGGAGCATCTAGACTAAAGGCCCTTTAGTTGTTGTTTGTTTGTGATATCTTCAGGCAGCACCAAATACACACCTACTTCCGGTTCTGCAGTGGAATAGAGACACAAGGGAGAGAGGCAGCCCCTGTAGACGCTACAGGGGAGAACGAGAAGACAGCGGTGTCGAGCTGGGGAATGAGGGATGGATGGATGGGCCATGTACAATACATATTTTGGTGTATCGCTTTCCCCTGTTGCATGTATTGGTCGGTCTGATCTGATGTTGATTTGTTCGAACTCCTTTATTTAATGCCAGTCTTCAATGATTGAAATCAATTATAACGTTAACCAGAGACATTCTATCTACAATACTAAAATACAAATGAACCAAAATAGAAGATTTTACAACATGTTTTTTTTTCTTATTTTCTTTAACAGACCACCTTAATTATTAGAATCTCGAAATTTAGATGGATATGATTTTTGAGAAGTAGATTATGGTATAAAATAAGATATACTTTTTTCCATTATTAATGGTAGCTTGGTATTTTGTTGTACATAAAGTAAAAAAATCACTTTCCACCTGATCAATGTGTATACTTTTGGCCTTTATCTGTAGAATTTCTCACTTCGCATTGTTGAAAACGTATACGAGTTCAACGGTATTATATGCAGAATGGATGAAATGTTTCAACGATGAGGTATAAGAGTTTTGGAAGTCCTACAGTATAACAATCAGACATTTGAAAAGCTTATAATGCGTGAACAAGTAAATGAACGAGCTAATATAAAACAATGATTTGATAGGGTTTATCAGTGAACCGGGGAGAACATTTTAAAAACCGTCGAATATTATAAGCGTGTGGTGTTCTTAAATATTTCACTGGTTGTCGTGGCTTTAGTTGTAGATGTAAATGTAGTTCTAGTTATAGGTTATCACGAACAGCAGTACAATATCTGTCTAAACCTGTCAAATTAAAGAAAGAAACGGCGGTTTGAGAGAAAAGTATTATCCAGTGTAATAAAGTTCAAGATTGGTTTGGTAGGAGATAAAGCTGGAGAACTTTATGCGATAGGCAAGTTCTGTTTCCGCTTTCTGGCCGGAAACCTAAAGAAGGGGAGAGGGGAAAGGGGAGAGAAGAGAAGAGAGGGGGGGTATGGGAGTAGGGTGGCGGGCGGCTGCTTTTGTTAACCGTTACGAGGCTGCATGCCTGGGGAGTAGCTTTTCCTCGGCTGAAAATTTGCTTCTCCAGGGGGCCTGTTGCAAGGCTTGGCTGTTGGCTGGCTGTCTGCGGGTGCTGTTTGAGCGACAGGAGGGGGACAGTGGATGCAAGAGATGCAGCTGCAGACAGCGTGTAGCAGAACCACCGACAGCAGCAGCAGCAGCAGCAGCAGCAGCGCAGAACCGGAACCGCCGATGCAGCATCAGGAGTTTCAGAAGTTTCAGAGCGGCAGAAGAGGCAGCCATAGCTATGGCCAGTAAGTTCACAAGTATCAACTGACGCCTTCTCTGAGAATCATGCTTCTCAGCTTGGTCTATTTCCTGGTTGTTATTGTTTGAGGATGTGCCATTCCACCTCACTCGTCCTCTCTTTTCACCAAACACCCACTCAACTGTGAATTGGTTTCCTGTCCAACAGCGATCTAATATGTTTAAATTTTCTTATCAATTTACCTTCAGCTACCCATCACGGCTGTTTCTGCCTGAAAAATTAGTTGCAGCTCTTTTACTAAACAAGTTTTGATTCACAGCCAAGGTTTCAGTGTGGTAATCCGCCGCTATGTATGAAATCCAATCACATATTAACATACAACTTAAGTAGGTTAAAGGTAAGAAATATCTGTTTTAATTTTTTTTTGTTTTGGAGTTAAATACTGCATGCATTTTCTCTTTTTAAAACATGTAATTTTCAGTCTAATATTTCTTTTTTTCTTTTTACAAAATTCCGTGGTTTTAATATAAAAAAAATAATTTAGAAACTTAAAATTTTAGAGAATGAGACAGAAATTATTATTACATCATTTAAAGTGTGTGTCATTTTTATTTTTATTTAAACCCTTTAAAATTGATATGACGCCAACGCATACACTTTTTCAAGGAGACATAAAAATATCACTGTTCAAGATACATAAGTTCAAAGCTTTGGAAAATTTTGTTCTGTCACTCTAATTTTGCATTATTTTATTTATTTTGAAGTAAATCTTATAGAAATAAAAGACTGATTATCATAACTTTACTCCGCCTGTTTTTTTGTTGATTATAAGGTGATAACGACTTTTTTAAGTTATATATATATATATATATATTATTACAATTACAGTCAAAGCTTCTGTAATAAGGATCAGCAAAGAGCAAAAGACTATGAATGACAACGTCAAAAAAACCTTGAAGGTTCTAAGTATGTTTTTTTCTATTGAGGTCAATATACCAAACGCCAAAATAAAATAGAGGATTCGATAAGTCCTCAATCAATACAGTTATAAAATACCAATATTTTCTCGTTAGTATATAAAAGTAATAGTTGATATTTTTATACAATACCAAAATTCTGCACTTTAACGATAATAACCATCTCTTGCTTCAAATTAAGCGAATAATCACAAATTAACAATAATAAAATATAAATTTAATAGAATAATATCATGTCTCTAGTAGTTTGAGAGTAATTAAAATATTATATATATATAATATTGAAATCAGTTTTGAGAGTAGAAGCGTTGGGTTGCGGTTTCCTTCATGTAACTAAAATTTAAAATATTACATTAAACTACTTACATCAAACATTTATCATTTTAGTTTCCTCGCTGTCTTTTCATTCTTGTTTAATTTGGTGCCTGTATCAGATCAGAATCTTTATTCTGAACCATGTCACCAGTTTCCCTATGGCTTTGATAGATTACGACGATAAAGAGATGAAAGGCAGTAATATAACTAATTAGTAAAATAAATAACTGGTTAACCAACAAATATCGACTCTTACTAATTTACAATTAATATAAAAGAGATTTACATATTATATTGTACTGCAATATTTGTAAAAAAAAAAGAGAAGATATTTTGTATCGGGATTTCCCTTACATTAGAAAAAAGTGAGCCAGAAAACAACCATGTACAATTTGTGAGTTGGGCAATAACACAGTCTCAGACATATATAGAGGGAAGTGGATATTCTATTACAGGTAAAACCAAAAAAAATAAAAAAATTCTGTATTATTTCTTAAATTGCAACAGCTTCCGTTATAGGTAAATTTACTGGTCCTTACTGGATATTGTTGCTTTTTTGTAAACATTTCTAAAAACAACAATTGCAATATTATACTTGTCCTTTGTATGTGATAAAATAGTATGCATTGATCGCCTTGAGATGTGCGTCGATGCATGCTTCCGGATGTGAAAGCAGCGCTACGTCGCCTAAGCATATCGCCTATTTGGGTATCCAGCAGCCAAGTGTGAGTCTAAACTTTAAAATATCCGGTTTGGAATCCTGCTGCTGCGGAGCTGCAGAGTGCAAAAAAAGTGAGCCGCTAAATTTCTTGCCATCACGGACATTTAGCCGTGAGGTGATGTAAGGAACCGCGAGGAGTGTAGCAACTGCTGTCTTTAATGAGCTGGAGTAAAAGTGGACTTTCCTGTCCTTTGAGATGCTCAAGGCTGCGCAAGGCTACACTGAGCAGGGTGCTGGAGAAAGAACATGGGCTGGATTGATTCCAGCAGAGCTTCCTCTTGTCAGTACTTTGCTCGCCGCGCATACAAACATACTGCCAGTACTCATGCGCAGATCTCGTCGAGGATCTTAGGATGCACGGGGTGGTCATTTCTGTACGCCGGATAGAAATGGGAGGGAGGTGCTGCGTCTTGGGCAGAGGGGGAGTTGGCCCCACAAGCCATCAGATTCACTGCTCCACAGATCCAAAGATCCACTCTTCCACTCTTCCACTCTTCCACAGCTCTATAGCCGCCGGTTGCCGGTTACAGATTGCATTCCAGTCTTCCAGCATTCCAGAGTTCCAACGGTGCAGCCACTTCCGGCGAGCGGATACGCAGCTCTATAACCAGGCTCAATATCCAGGCTCAATATTTAGATGCAGCCTCGTACGCAGACCGCCCGTTACAGGGTCTGCAGATGGATCCGGGGCAAAGTTTCCTTGGGCTGGAGACACGCTTTGAAACAACCAGCCACAGGCAGAGGCCGCAGCAATATTACCTACTCCAACATCCAAATATCCTACCTCGCTCTTACTAAACACATTTTGAAGGAGCCGTTTGCCGCGGCATTCATCAGTCTACTCATAATATAATACAATATAACAAACGGGTTTCTGCTGGATTCCGCACTCATTTCTCAATTCATGTCACCACAATCAGAGACCTCGAAACAGGTAAATAAAAAATTACTTAAACCAGTCTCATAATGTTTGCTTTTACTTGTTTACGTGTTTTTGCTTATGAATGTGAAACTAATCATGCGAAATTAATAACCTTTTGGCTTTAATATTAAATTGTCCAAATCAGTCGGTCTTCTTTAAAACGCTCTTCTGTTTACTTCTAAAATTCCTTGGTCTGTGCCCGTTTTTCTTTTTTCTTGTTTTTTGAAAACGTCTTATTTATAATTATATTTGTTATGACCGTGTACTGACTTATACTACTG
Source organism: [Candida] boidinii (assembly GCA_001599335.1). Lineage (NCBI taxonomy): Eukaryota > Fungi > Ascomycota > Pichiomycetes > Pichiales > Pichiaceae > Ogataea > [Candida] boidinii. The sequence continues at coordinate 44,498 of BCGP01000002.1, read as the reverse complement.
CATTAGATATTAAAAACAGATTCCCTAATAGTAAATTCCAATTATTTCTCCTTTTGAACCAGCTCCTAATTAGTTTGATCATAAATCCAAACAATATGAAAGGCTGAAATTATGATTGGAGAATTCATTTATTATTCTATCACTGTTGACAACCTATATCTGGTAATTCACAAACATATATATTTTCCTTCATCATATTATTATCATCTGCACGCTGTGCTGTAATCATTTTCTGTTTTAATAAAAGCAAAAAAAAAAGAGAGATAATTCAAATGTTGTTCTTAGTAAAGCTTTGATGCCTCGTCAAAAAAAGAAGAAAAAGACACTTGGCTTTGAGATGACAGCAGATTGCGTACTTAGAATCTACCATCAGCTTATTTTCGTTTATTGACATACTCAAAATATCTTCCCAGGTACCAACAGTATACATATAGATCACCGAATGATGATTTTTCTCGGGGGTGGATCAATCCAATATTGGGAATTGTAGAAATATTATTACTATCTACTAATAAAAGTACTGAATAAAATATAGACATAAAAATGATAAACAAATAATTAAACAGATAATTTTATAAATCGCTTTTTAAAGACAGCTGTTCAGTCAGCACAAATTTGAAAATTGTAGTGTACTTACTTATAAGCTTTTCTTTGAATTACTGCATGCATCATCTGCTTAAAACCGGTTTACTTGAGCTTTTTCTTTAAATCAATAAACTACAAGCTAATTCTTGAAAACTCGATTATGGATATTATTATCACCCATTAAGCATCATTATATCTCATTTTATTTTGATATCAGCCTTGAAAAAGAAAGCTTTAATATTATTAGACATCAGCAGTACAAAAACTTGATTGATCGATTACACAATGAATTTCATACAGGAAAAGTTATAACTGTAAAAATAACCAAGTTATAACTGTAAAAATAACCAAGTTATAACTGTAAAAATAACCAACAGTCGAAAAGCTTTGAAATTAAAAATTAAATTATTATATTATTTTTAAATAAAAACACGTATATAATAAATTGAAAGCCGAGAAAAAAAAGCGAAAAAAAAATATTAGAAATAAATCCAATGATTGCATTTGACATGCAAAATACTCAAAGCATATCTTAGGTTTTACAAAAGATGTTAATTTTCGGATCAGTTGATGGTAACATGAAATCAACATCAAAACATTTGATTCAGATATAGAGCTGAAAATAAATTGTTGATGGGTCAGACGATAGATAGATATGAAAATTAATTTTTTTTTGTGCTTTTCTACTGCACCATTAAACATTTTCACTGATTCAAAAAGGGTATTCAATTTTGTTATTTTACTTTAATATACTAGTGATTTTGCTTTTCAAAAGACAGTAATTGACAACTTGGGTGAATGTTAATTAAAACAAAGTTGACTTTATTTAAACTAGAGACCATCCCAATCGCCGCGTCTGTTTCCTCAAAAATAACGGTCGATTTTCAAAATACCATTTCTGCTTACATAATCTCAGCGTTATCTAAAATTAGACTATATCTCATTAAAGAGCGCTCCAAGCAATCTGGAAAAGTATGAACGTTTACGGAACATGGGAAAGGACAGAACAGGACGGGGATTTCTATCAGTTAAACATGATTGAACAAACACAATCATTGAAAATAAATAGAAAAATGTGTTTTAAATAATTTTTGTTACTTGAATTACCATGATAAAATATAGATTTAAAATCTTGTGACTCATCAATTTGCAATAATAGCCAAAAAGATGTCAGTAGATAAACTGTACAAGCAAATTCATGTGGATTACATAAAATCACTAGATGATAAGAAAAACTTTATAGAGTACTGGATGTCCGAACATCTCAGGATGAATGGTATGTACTGGGGTATAACAGCTTTATTTTTAATGAGATCAGAAGATGAATTTAAATTAGAAGAAGTTAAAAAATTTGTCTCCGATTGCTTTGATCATAAACATGGTGGATTCGGAGCTTTCCCAAAACATGAGGCCCATTTATTATCAACATTATCAGCTTTACAGATATTAAAAATGTACGATTGTTTAGATGATGTTCTTACTAATGAAATGAAAGAACAACTTTATAAATTCATAGTATCTAATCAATTGGATGATGGCTCATTTCAAGGTGATCGTTTTGGTGAAGTTGATACCAGATTTGTTTATACAGCTATACAGTCTTTGTCAATATTAGAGAGACTAACCCCTGAAATTGTTGATAAATCAGTAGATTTTATATCAAGATGTCAGAATTTTGATGGTGGATTTGGTATGGTTCCTGGTGCTGAATCTCATGCTGCACAGATATTTACTTGTGTTGCTATGTTGGCAATAGTGGATCGTTTAGATGTTATTAAAAATAGAGAACTTTTACTTTGGTGGCTAAGTGAAAGACAAGTTGCAAATGGAGGTTTAAACGGAAGACCTGAAAAATTACCCGATGTTTGTTACAGTTGGTGGGTATTATCTAGTCTTAGTATATTAAAGAAATTAGATTGGATAGATAAAGAAAAATTGAAAAGTTTTATCTTTGATTGTCAAGATATTAAAAATGGTGGTATTAGTGATAGACCAAATAATCAAGTTGATGTTTATCATACTCTATTTGGAATTGCAGGTTTGAGTTTAATGGATTTTGAAGATTTAGAAAAAATTGATCCAATTTATTGTATGCCTTTAAAGACTACAAAAAAGATTAAGAAGTATCCTTATCAGAATTAAATAATTTTACATATAGCATTATATAATATACAGAAGAAGAAAAAGAAAAGAATTATATATAATTTTTTGAATATATTGATTTGAAATTAAACATATAAACTTCTCAACTCAGCTTTCTTATTTGATGGATAGTATTCTATAAAAGTAATCTTATTCTTATTAATAAAAGATCCTGGGTTAATAACATGACATCCTTCGTAAGTTACATCAAAGGTTGGACTTGTGGTATCGGTGAGTATTAGTAGTGTGGGCAAAGGCAGTAACCATAAGGATTGATCTTGATTCCAAATTGTTGGTCTTACAGATGATTGAAAAGGTGATAAATGACCTTGATCAAGAATCGTTTTAACAATTTTTCTAGCTTCTATAATATCAGCTGAAAATTTTGTTTTACTTGTATCTGATATTTTATCAATCGTCAATGAATCTTTATCGTTAATATCATCCAAATTATTGTATTCTAAATCATAATTTTCCATTTCATCTGCTAAATCATCGACTAAAGTCTCTGTTACTTTCCTAGCATTACCGGAACCTGCTACTCTTTCTTCTACTTCTTCAACATCTTCATTCTTGTTATATTTAGATAAATAAGATATATCATTTCTTCTTAATCTAGCGCCAATATCATCACGTACAATTCTGATTTCATGATTTAAATATAATAAATTGGATGGATTTGAAACCCAATGAATATCTTTAACAACTCTGTTTAATCTATTGACAAAAATCTTTGGAATTTTTGATCTTGGCCATATTGAATTTGAGCCTTTTGAAACTAATGAACTCCAAGGATCATTATCTCCAGGTACAAAGACTAATGTTGATCTCTGTGAAATATTTGGAAATTTTTCCAGTATATTTGCTAATGAATCAAATAATGATTTATATATTCCTGAAGATGAAATTCTTGTTGAAATAGAATTAGTTGATGATGTGGCTTCAAATGGCACATCTGTAAATGGACCATTAATGATAATACATAAAGGTGCAATTGTCCTATCACCCATTTCAATTTCATTTGATAATTTAGCAAATAATTTTTTAATTGCATCTAAGATTTTAAAATTATTTAAGAATAAATCACCACCTAATATAATAAATCTATGTTCAAAATATTCTCTTTCCATTAAATTTAATTTAGATTGAACTTCAAAATCAATTCTATTAATATTTAGATCATTTACTTTTGTTGTTGATGATGAAGACATGGCATTCTTATATATATCAAAGAAATCAATATTACCAAATGCCTCTAAAGATTCTGATCTTTTCTCTGCTGGTGGATTACTTATAGTTGAAACATAAAATTTACCTGAATTAGAATAAATACCATCACATAGTACAAATGAACCAGGAATAAAATATGAGTTATTTGGGAATATACATTGATCTAATTGTAATATTATAGTATCTGTTTCATCCTGTAATTGCCATAATCCTGATGAATTTTTAGTTAATAATCCAAATAATAAAAATCTTTGACCATGTCTACCTAAAAGATTCTTAATAGATGTTATAACTTGATGTTTTAAATTTTTATTTGAATCAGTAACTGAACTAATTGATCCATATGATAAAGGGTGAAATAAATCGTTCCTTAACAATCTATCTCTTTGTAAATAATATCTAGTTGTAAATAATTCAATATTATCTTTAACCGTTGGTAAATTAAGAATGAAACTTTCACTGTTGGTATTCTTAACAGAATCAAATTGTTTCCTTATATTATTATATCTGAATATTTTATTTTCTTGATAATTTATAATTTTGAAAAAAGATCTCCAATCTAGTTTGGTTAATGTAGAGACTATTTTGTCATCCTCATTCATTTCTGAATTTCCGTCGACATCATAAGTCTGTGATGTTTGAGGATCTTCGTGGATTTTTATAGAGTTTGACTCATCTGATACAGTATCGTTACGAGTAGCGATAACTAGGGATTCTAGTGATTTCTCAGTATTTCTCCTTATTGAGTTCCCATTTCTTTGCTGTTGTTGCTGCTGCTGTTGCTGTTGTTGCTGTTGTTGTCTTTGTTTACTCTGTGCAACAAGTTCATTATTTATCTCTTCAATTACAGATTCTATACCAGTACCATCGATGAACAAACCTCTATTTTGTTCTTTCCATAATTTAGCAACTTGCTCTAAGAACTGCTGGGATTTTGGACCTCTCCATTCATTTCCAAACTTCATACCCACGTATTCTGCGAGTTTGGCAAGAGCAGCTGATTGTATATTAAGACCATGCTTCTTCGATAGCACCCTATATGCTATTGGTCTGAAAGTGGAAGACTGTAATTTTATGGGCAAGTGGATTGGATTCTCCATTTTTTCGTTGTCCTTTATGTGAATAAGAATTAAACTTCTCTCCAGTTATAATCTTTAAAAATCAAAGTGATAAACTCTTTTATCCTCCAAGGATCTGCAGAGAGATACTCTTTCTAGTCAAACTTTATCGCCATGTCGGATACACACAGCTTCAGCCCAAACACGAAAACGGACATCATAGAATCAAAAAAGAAACGCGTTTAAATTCTGAAGAAAAAGAAAAGTCATAAAAAATGAGATTATGTAATCTTTTATAATTAGTGCACGGATGTTAGAAATTCTCTTATCTTTCTCAGAAGGGCAAATTCCCTGATAAAGAAAAGAGACAAACAAGGAACAAACAGGGAGAACAATGGGACGAAAGAAAAGAAGGGAGACACGATGACTTCAGAGTTTGAGGTGATAATTGTCTATATGTCATTTCATCTATTTAACAGTGAATCGTTGGCTCCTGTCATTGATATTTAACATGATCAAAAGCAGTCGATTCATTATCATAAGGCAATTAGCATTCAAGAGTGGATTTCTAGGGATGAGAACAAGACAATTGTGATGTCAATTGTTACTGGACCCCCTCATTGTGGTATATGTGATAAGTTACCGCAAGTAAAGAGACAGAGCAATCAACACAATAACCAAGGCAATGGCAGTGATACCAATTCCGATAGTGAGAATAAAGATATAGTTACCAATTTTTATTGTCCCTCATGTATAAATTACAAGTTGTTAAGGTATAATTTACTCAATTTAAATTTAGAGTTGATATTAAACGTTTCAGAAAAGGAAATTAATTCTATATTAGAGAGTTGTCTTTCCAGTAATTCCATTAATTTTCTAAAAAATTATTTATCCCAAGAAGGTGATGATGATTATGAAGAAAAATCAAGGATTAATGAGGAATTATTTAAAACATTAAATGTACCTATACCTTCGGATGAATCAATAATCAAATTAACTTTTGTATTATTAAACGTTGAAATATCTGAAATTAAAAGAAATATATCATATTTAGTTAAAAGAGTTAATAAAGTTAAAGAATTTAATACTTTTTTAATTAAAAGAAATGAAAAATTACAAGAAAAAAATCAATTTTTTTTAAATGATTTAAATGAATTAGATAAATTAATTAAATTTAATTATAAAAATTTGAAAAATGAAATTATTTATAAAATTGATATATTGAAAAATGAAAAATTAATAAGATTTGAAAAATTAATTAAAGGTTATCATTTAAAATTAACTAAATTTTTTTTAAAGATTTCATATAATTGTATAAAATTAGATAAGAAAATTCAAGATGGGATTATAAATCATGATTCAATAGAGGAAGAAGAAGAAGAAGATAGAGGAGGAGAAAGAGGAGAAAGAGGAGAAATAAATTCACTATTTTTTATACCTATTATATCAATTAACCAAATTGAAGATTATAATATTAATATTATCAATTTATCTATTCATTCAATTGTTAAGGTTGTTTTAAAACTATCAGGATATTTAAATATTACATTACCATTTGAATTAATTGAATTTAATGATACTTTAAATAATAACAATGATTTAAAAAAGTTTAGGCCTATAATATACAACAAATCATTATCAACATCATCAACAAAAGAAGCATATCCATTATACTTAACATTCAAATTATTGAATTATTCAGAATTTGAAATTGAAAAATTAACATTAAAAGATATTTTTAATCATCATCATCATAATTATAATAATACAATTAATTCAATTGATTCAGATTTTAACTTAAAAATTTTGAAAAAATTTTGTAGTGGATTATCAAGATTATTAATTAATCTATTAATTGTTATTAATAAAATTGAACCATTAAAAAATTTAAATTATTTAAATGATTTAAAATTTAATAATTTATTAGATTTGAATTTATTTTTATCGAATTTTTTCAAATTAATATTATCTTCAAATAATAGTACAAAAAGTAATGATAATACAATATTAAATATTTCTAAGGCTAATACTAATATTTCTAAAGATGATATTCTTGACACAACTAATAACCCTACGGCTACAACATCATCATCATCAACAACAAGACCTAATACAAGTGGATGGAATTTTTTAAAATTTTGGGGGAAATCAAATATCGATGATAATAACGAAGATATAAACGAAAAAACGTTATACGAAACAGATGATGAAAATGTAGAAAATTTTAAAGATTCAACAAACAATAATAGTAATGATAATAATAATAACAATATGTTTAATATTGAATATTATAATCAATTAATATCGTATAAGAAATTATATAAAAAAAAATCAAAGAAGAAGAATTCAAATTTGTCTTTATTTTCAAGTAATAGTTCATTAATTTATTCAACTATATTAAACCATATAGAGGATGTTACTATTGTCCCTAATTCTTTAAATATGACAACTTTAAATCCATCATCGGATAAAATATTGACAGCTGATATCAATAGAGAAAATAGCAATAAGACTAATTTTAAATCTGTTGAATCAGTAGAAATGTTTTTAAATGGTAATTTAAACAATTATAAATTATTTTCAGTTGAAACATTAGCTGATTGTCTTTATCAGTACTTGTTAATCAGAATTTCTTCTCCAAGGTAAGAGAATCGATATCTACCTCTTCTATTCCGCATATATAAATATTTAAATATTTAAACCACCTTTATGTATTTTAATGAAAACAAAACAATTACGAATTCTGACCAATCATTAACAGTCCTCCGTCGCGTCGACTAATTATTATTCTGGTCTATCGACGTTTACAGTATTTATATCGACGCGTCGTTTTAACCTCTGTGAATGACCAAAGTAAGAACCGGCCGGGATCCAGCTCGGCGCAGGAGAAGCTCAGCCACCGCCACCGCCGCTTGATTAAAGCAGTTACGGGACGTTATCCTCTGCCAATTTACAAGAAGGCCGGCCCGTTTTCCCGTAACCCCTCGGACTACTCGGTTCAGGCATGCAATAACGGACCACAGCCACAGGACTTCAGCCGGCTAGGCAAGGCAGCGGATGCAGCAGCCGGAGATCAGCCCATGCAGCCCACTCTGCGGCCCATCAGGTCATCAGGGCATCAGGCCACGCGCCCATCAGCCCCCGCGCGCACCCAGCCACGGCATCGCCCAATCCGGAAGTTCCACAACACGCCGCCAGCCCCACCGCGAGATAACAAGCGCTACATATCAAACAGTACAGCAATCGCTAACAAACACAGAAACAAACAGAAACAGAAACAGAAACAGACAAACAGAAAGAGACACACTTCAACTTGAACTGAATGTGAATGTGAAGCTGACATAACGTGTAAAGATTTAATATCAATCATTTCGTGACAATACCAATACTACATCACTAACACATACTCCTGACTCAATGTTGATAGATATCATTTCGTCGTCGTATCAATCGATCAATTGTCTGATAATCTATTGTGATTCTAATAAACACCCTTTTCACAAGATCTTATTGTCATAACTACTGATATTACATTTCTTTCTCTTGCTCCTAATAATAGAAAATATTCAATTATTTCAAATATTAAAGAATCTTCTTTAACAATTTTTCACTTTTTTCAGCCAATTTGTACTATAAATTTATTAGATCAACTAATATACCACAATTTACATATTCATATTTCATATAATTAAATAAATAATAATGTCAGGTGCTACAGCTTATGATCCATACGATCCATTTTCAAATGGTGGAGCAGCCGCCACATCAGGGGGTGCTTCAGAAGTTAATCAAGAAACAAATAAACAAAATAATAATAATTTACATAATTTACAAAATACATTACAAGAAACAGCAGGTATAATGCGTAATAATATTGAAGCTATAAATCAAAGAGGTGAAATGTTAGAAGATATAGATACAAGAGCAAATGATTTATCAAATAATGCTAAATTATTTAATAGAAGTGCTAATAAAGTTAGAAAAGATATGTGGAAAAAAAATTTAAAATTAAAATTATGTCTTGTACTTATTATAGTTATTATTTTAATCGTTATTATCGTTCCAATTGCTATTCACTTTAGTAAATAATTAAATCAATTTAAAAAAAATAATTATTCATTCATTTAATTTTTATTTGATAATTTTATTATTCATCATTCTATTTTTTTTCTTATCCTTTATTCTTATTGTTTCTCTTTATTATTCTTCTTCTCTTTCACTTTTATATTACTTTCATCGATATTCTATTCATAATTATAATTTTTTCTTTCTTTCTTTTTGTGCCTCTCTCGGTTATGTTTTATTTTTTTTTCTCCCCACCTTTTATTCTATTGTTATTACCAACATCCAGGTTATGAAATTATTGATTACTACTTATTTTTTATCTTGAATTATAATATACTACTAATAATAAAATTCTTTAATATACAACCCCACTAAATAATTAAATAAAAAAATAAAAAAATAAAAACAGGTAATATTAATTATAATTATAAACTTTGAATATATATGTATATATAAATAAATAAAAAATGAAAAGACAGAAATAAAAGAATAAAAGAATTTTTATATAGAAAGAAAAAAAAAAAAAAAATAAACAAAGATAAAAGAGGGAAAAATGAAAAAATTGAATTTAAAAATGAATATGAAAAATAACTCATTTCAAAAATAAAATAAAATATAAAAATATACATTTAATTAAACATTAACAGAAATTTCATTTTCAATTGGATTTTCAACATCTTGTTGATTATTAGGATTATTATTATTATTATTTATAGAATTTTGTGATTGCATTTGTTGTAATTGTTGTTGATGTAAAGCTTCTTGAACAGTTGCGTTTTTAGTAACTAATTCAATAATTCTTCTTATTATTGGAACATTTAACCATGCTGGAACATAAGCTTCAACTCTATGGAATGGTCTTAATTCAACATGTCTAAATGGATCATCAAAATGACCTTCTGCATTTATAGCTTCAAAGAAATCAGTTGATCCACCGGCTTGTTTAACTTTATCTGCTAATGCTTTAGTCACAGCTGGTGCAATTGGAGTTTCATAATCTGCAACATGATACTGTGAAATTAATTTTTGAATTTGTGCTGGTTTTAAAGCATGACAAATTTCATAAATTATTTCAATATCATCTGGTGTATTTTTTCTTAATTGTAATAATTTTGAAACTTGTAATAAATGTGCTAAATAAATTGATCCTTCTTCAATTTCATGTCCTTTACACCATTCTTCTAATCTTGTAACATTATAATTTAATTGTAAACCTCTTTTCCAAGATAAGAAATTACGTCTCATTATTAAATCATTAAAACATAAAGCGTCAACAAATTTTAATAATTCAATAACAACTTCATTAATAACTAATGGTTCAATAAAATATGTTTTCATTGACCAATAAACTGTATTAAAAAATGTTAAAATATCATCCATTTTATATTGTGGTTGACTTTGGAAAACTTTACTTAAAAATGGTGATGATTCAGGTGCAACAAACCCAGGTAAAGCTTGTGCTAATACAACAGCACTAATACATTTTTTCTCCAAATCTTTTTGCATTTTTTTCATCCACATATTATAAATATTATATGATAATGATTCAAAATCTTCTTTAACAACAGCAACTAATTTCAAATATTCATCATATTCTGATGGTGACATATCTTGTGAAATTGAATCACTAGCAACAATTGTCTCTTGTGCATAAACAACAAAAGAATATAATTCATGTGTATTTGTTAACCAAAATGCACCATGTGTAATAACATCATCATCTTTTAATGAACTTACAGTATTTTGAATAACTGATAAGACTTCACCTAAAAATACTTCACTTTCATTTGTTAAACCAAGTCTCCACATATCACTTAATATAATAATAATAATTCTTGCTGGGAATAAAACTTCTTTTCTAGTTAATTCTGATGAAACAGTAGCTGTTGGAATTCTTAAACCTCTTAATAAACCTTCAACAATTTCTTTATGTAATGTCTTTGAATCTTTTAATAATTGCCATAATTCTGTATTAATGGCTTCTAAATTACCTTCATCTCTTGAAGTTGATGTACTAATAATAGATGATGGTCTAGCTTCATAATCATTTGATGATGATCCAGATAAACGATTAATTGATTTAGAATTTCCAAAAATATTTCCAGCAGATCCAGCAGATCCAGCATTAACACTTGTATTTACAATACCATTATTTAATTTTGCAAAATTTAATTGTTTTTGTAAATCTGAAATTTCAGTTTTCATTAATGAAATAGTATCATTTAATGATTGATTTTCATTATTTGAATTATCTAATTCTAATTTAACTTTCTTTAATTCATCAATATTTTCTTGTAATTCTTTCTTTAAATTTAAATGAAGTTCAGTTAATTCATCAACTTTTAATCTTGCCTCATCATAATTAATTTTATGTTTATTAATTTCTTCATTTAAATTAGAAACAGTTAAATTATGTTCATTTATAGTATTATCAAATTTATCATTAAATTCTAATTCTTTATTTGAATAATTTTCTTTTGAATCATTTATTAATTTTTGTAAATTTTCAATTTGTGATACTAAATTTGAATTTTCTTCAACTTTTGAAGTTAAAGATTGAGTTAATTCAATAACTTTATTTTCCAAAGAATATTGAACTTCTTTCATTTTATTTAATGATTTTGCTTCTGTTCTTAATTGTTTATATTCAATTTTAGCTAATTGTTTACGAAGACAAGATTGAGTGAAAACAATTGATTTAATTGTCTTTTTATATTTTAATCTTGCATCATAACCTCTTAAAGCAGTTTGAATCTTAATTGCTGCATTTGATTTATGTTTTCTTTCTGAATTCAATCTAAATTCATAACCTCTTATTAAAGCTTGTAAATTAATAATTGAATTAATTTTATTATTAATTTCTTTACGAGTATTAAAACCTCTTATTAAAGATTGAATAGATATTGCTGAATTTTTTTCAATTTCTTTTCTAATTTGATCTCTAATTAAATAACCTCTAATTAATGATTGAATATTTAATAAAGATTTTTTAATATTTTGATAATCTTTTTTACCATAATAACATCTTAAATTTTTTTGAATTATTGTTGCTGATTGATTTAATTTATTTGTTTTCAATTTTTCCATATAAGCTAATATACCAGCTTTAAAAAAAATTTTTGTTTTACCTAATTGAAATTTATGTGGATCATTAACTGTTTTAACTAAAACTTTTTCAGCAAAATTTTTAAAATCAATTTCATTTTTTTTATTATTATGTAATAAAGATTCTCTTTCAATTGAATCAACTAAAATTGAAAAATTTTTAACAAAATCAGAATAAATTGCCTTTGATGGGAAACCAGCACATGAAATTTTAATTGTTTCTAAAACACCACAAGCTCTTAATTGTGATAAAACCATTAATGGATCAAATTCCCAAGCTTTTTTCTCTTCATTTGGTTTAATACATCTAATATAATGAGCATTTGTTGAATTTATAGTTTTCATTAATTCTATTAAAGATGATTTAAAGATTGAACCTAAAGTTGGTTTTCTTGTAATTTTTTTTGTTGGACCATTTCTTGTGGAAGTAGCTGCTGCTGCAGCAGCTTGTTCATTTGCTAATTTTTCAGCAGCTCTTTCTATAGTAGCCAATACATCTAATAACATTTCATTTGTTGAATTTTTCAAAGTTTCTAGATGACCATCAGAGACAGTATCTCTATTTTTATCAATGAATCCAGCAGAATCATATTCAACATCTAAAGCATAATGAGAAACGATGAATTTATTATTACCGAATCTTGGTTTTTTAAATACTTTATCATGTGGAGATTTATTTAAAGTTTGATACATTTTATCTATCCAAGTTTCATCTGAACCTGAAGGTAATCTTGATTCTTCATCTAATAAAGATAATATACCTAATTTATTTTCTATAACGTTAATACAAGGTTGATTATCTGAGAATTGAATAAAAGACCATTCAATTTCTTCTCTTACGTATTCATCTTGTTCTAATTTGAAAACATGTTGAGTAAATTCTTGTTGTAATTTTTCATTTGCGTAATTAATACAAAATTGTTCAAAAGAATTTGTATCAAAATGTTCAAAACCATAAATATCTAAGACACCAATAAAAGAATGAATTTTTGATTGTAAATCATTTGAACAAAGATCAGCATTAATATATTCAACTAACCAATCGAAAAGAGAAGAATAAATATATTTAGCAACAGAATCTCTAGCGACACAAGCTTGTTGATAATTTAAATTTGAAATAATTTTTTCTGATCTTGTTGTAATTTGCTTTTTAACAATCCATTTTGAGAATTGAACTGGATCTAAACCTAATAAATTACAAGCTTTTATTAAATTTGGTTCATCTGAAGATAATATAGCATCATTTCTAGTTTTAACAATTTCAATATTACCTATATGTAATAAAGCAGATAAAATTTTAAATAATTCAAATTGTTTATCTTTTGAAATACCAACTAATTCTAAAGCTTCACAAGTATCAATAAATTCTTTTTTATCATCAATACCATCTATAATATGATTACCACCTTGATTTAAATAATGATAATCTTCAATTTTTGAAATATCTAATTTTAATTTTAAATCATCTGATAAACCTGAAATCATTTGATAAAAAATATGATAATTTCTTTCAGTTTTTGGTTGAAAAACTAATCTTGATCTTTCTAAAAGATAAGTTCTAATTCTAGCACCAATAATAATTATATTTTTATCGAATAAAATTTCTAAATATTTACCAAATCTTGAAGAATTATCATTTCTTGTTGTTTTAGCATTACCAAATGATTCCATAATTGGATTTGTAGCTAAAATTTGTTTTTCAGTATCAGACATATCATGATTATTTGCATCTGAATCAACAGAAGCAAAATATCTCATAATATATTTAGCAGAAACAGTTTTACCAGCACCAGATTCACCAGATACGACAATTGATTGATTTTCACCATCTGTTTTCATACATCTATAAGCTTCTTCAGCAATAGCGAAAAGATGTGGTTCTTCTTCACCTCTTCTCTTTGAAGCATATCTTTGAATTCTATGTGGAGAATATAATTCATCATTTCTTTGGAAAGGATTTGTAGCTATAAGTACAATACCTGAATAAGTATAAATATTAAATTGAGAATATCTATCTTTTATGGCATTTAAGACAGAAGGTTCATTTAAATAAGATAATTCAGTTAAATCTTCAACTGATTCAATTGGATTTCTTAATAAAGGTAAATCATTGCTTTCATTTTCATCTAAAGAATTTGTTTCTAATTTAAAAGTTCTTCCATCTTCAGAAATTAATTCTAATTGATACTTATCGTTTAAATTTGTAGATTTAACAATTTCAACACCTAACCAACCTTCTTTTTCATCTGGGACCCAACAACGACTATATATATGTTAGTATGATGTGATAATATAAGACAAGACAATATAAGTTAAAATACATACGTTCCTGCTTCGTAAGTTGAAGACATGGTTATTTGTAAATAGTATGAAGAATTAAATCAAATATATAATGAAAAATTTAATTAATTATATATATATATATAGATTAAACAATGATTTATAAATATTAAATGAGTATATTACCATATGAGTATATGAGTATATGAGTATATTACAATATGAGTATATGATGATAGATTGACAGTATAGTAAACACTATATTGAATATGGATGAATATGGACAGTGTATTGTTACAATTATATGGTATAGAATGGTATAGAATAGATAGACGTCGTGAATAGAGATAAAGATACGCCAGGTAAATGTAAATCAGCTAAGTCAGTTGAGCTAAGTCAGGGGATAGAATATAGAATACTTTAATGGTAATTGTTGATTCAATACGTGAACGTCGTTTACGTAGTTTACGTATTTGGCATTTACGTTTGGCAATAGAGAATAGAGTGGAGAACACCAGAGAGAGTGGTTCAGTTATTTGGCTGGCTGTGGCGTGTCTGGACGGCTGGCATGCTGGATGGCTGACTGGCATGCTGACTGGCTGGGCTACTGGCTGACTGGCTGGGCTATCGGCCGACGTGTCTGCCCTCCCTCGATCCAAAGAATGCAATCGGGAATTTTCAGCGCCGCTGTCCGCCTTTCTTCTTGGCTGTCGCTGTCCGCCACCCATCCATCCCTGCAACTTATAAGCCACTGTCGTCCCGTGACACGCCCCGCCTGTCTTCTCTCCCGCCCGCCCTTCCACCTGCCCAAATTCAAAACCGGCCAAAATCGCGGCCAAAGAACACGTAAAACAAAACAAAACAAAACAAAAAGAAAACAATTGAAAAGAAAACAAACAACGAAACTTTTTAAAATTCTTATTTTAAAAAGAAAAAAACGCTGAATTTCAATTTTCTTTAAAATTTCGCGCGCTATTCTAATAATGTTACGTAACATATTATGTAATTGGCGTTTTAGAATCTGATTATGTCATAGAATGTACGTTGATTATGTAATGAATACTTTTTATGTCTTTTCTGGAAGTTTGGCATAACATGCGAGCATATAGTATGCACATGTATTATGCTTTAAAAGGTATATAATGACAAGTTCTAGAATCAAACACTAAAAATTGAATCACAAAAACATTGAAAGTTGTTGTAAAAATAAGTAAACTCCGTACACCATCAATATATATAAATTTAATTAATTTTCACATTTCCCGGGTAACAAACAAAACAATTTTAATATTCATTTTTATTCGTATATTTAATATATTTAATATATTTAATTTAAATCTTATTGATTTTATAAATTAATATTTATTTAAATTTATAAATTTATAAAAATAATATAATAAATAAGTATTATTATTATTTATTATTATCAATTAATTTAATTAATTAAGACATAATAATAGTAATAATAATAGTAATAATAATAGTAATAGTAATAATATATGTATAAATATAATTTATATTTATAATATGATTTGAAATTGAATTGAACAAATTAAGGTAGAAAGAAAGAAAGAAAGAAAGAAAGAAAATAAAGTAAAAATAAAAAATAAATAAATTTATGGTGATGTTATGGTTATGATTGTTATAATAGTAGTTATAGTAGTAATAGGAAACAATAAAAAGAAAAAAAAAAAGAAAAATAATGATGAATGTAATTCGTAATATTTTTTTTAAGAAATTATTAAATTATAAATAATAATTTAATTTAATAATTTATTAATTTTAATTTAATTTAATTTAATTTAAACAAATAATTCTTCTTTTAAATCAATACCTAATTCTTCTCTAACATCTTTTAATTCTTCTAAATAAGCTTGATATTGTTCTTTATTTTCAACTTTATGTTTTAAACCTTCAAAAACTCTAACAGCAGTAGCATAATCATTAACTCTTCTACAAGCTCTTAAAGCTCTTTCAATAACTGATGGAGATGGAACTAAATCATATGAGAAACAATTGTTTAAAACTCTCTATTTAATGTAATGAAATGAAATGAAAAAAAAAACAGATTCAAAAAAGGTAAGAAATTAAAATTTATGTTAGTATTTATATTTAAATATATATTAAAATTTATGAATAGTAATTATAATTATATGATATGATAATACATACTTGAACTTCGAATAAATCATAAGCTTCATCAAATTCTTTTTCATATCTAACTGAAAATTCTTCAAAAGATTCTTCATGATGATCAGAATAATTTTTTTTTAATAAATTTGAATTATTAATTAAAATAGAATTAGTTAATCTTAAATTATTAGATCTAATAATATTTGAAGTTGATGAAATTAATAATCTGTTATTTGATCTTAAAGCTGAACGAATAGTACTAGCAAACATTTTTTATTTATTCTTTATTTTATTTGTATAAATATATTTATATATATATATTATAATTATAATAATAATATTTTATAAATTAATAAATTTGAATTTTTAAATAGTTTACTTATATGAAATGTGAATTGAATTGAATGAATTAATTGTGTAATTATTGAATTGATGAATGGATGTACTGGATGATTTGATGGTATGGTATGGTATGGTGTAAGATTGGGTGATGAGATGGTAACGTAACAGATTCAATGATGGTATTGACTAGTAGATAAGTGGAGTGAAGTGGTGATACAATTAGAATAGAATGGAATACGATAAGACAGACAGACAGACGGACAGACAGACAGACAGATGGATGGGATAGATGGTATCGAATGGAATGGTATTGATACAACAACAGTTAGTCAGAATAGAACCATACAACCATTCAACTACAGAAGCACAGAAGACTAAGAGAGTCAGAGTTTAAGAGCTTCAGAGCTTCAGAGACCGAGAACAGAGGAAACAGAGAAAGGAGATGTCAGTAATGTGTAAGCAGTTTGTTAGCAGTTTGTTAGCAGTTTGTTAGTGTGTTTGCTAGCACTTTATCAGCATATTAACATATCAGCACATTGGCATTTGGCATATCAGAATAGTGGCACCGCGAATCTGGTGGCTCGATTGCCGGATGGCTGGCTGGCTGGCTGGCTGGCATTCTGGATGGCTGGCATTCTGGATGGCTGGCCGGATATTGCCCTGGCCAGCAGATAGACTGGACTGCCCGCCATGAGATCCGCCCGCTATGAGATCCGCCCGCCACAAGTCATGGTGTGATTTCAAGTAGTGTGATTCCTCTGCCAGCCAGCCTGCACTCCAGCCCGCACTCCAGCCCACAGACTTCTATCCCCGACAGCCTCGCCCAGCCACATCCTGGCCAACACACACCCACGCCACTCCGCGCCGCACCGGCTGGCCATCCCGCGCACCCTCGCTGGCTTTAACCAATGAAAACACTTCAAATTGAAAAACACTATAATTAAAGAAAAATAAAATTAACATAATAAAATTAAAATACATGAAATTTAAAAAAAAAATAATGAGAAAACTTTAATTAGAAAAATATATATATACTAAAAAAAATAAAAAAAAAAAGAAATTTCATAGTAATTTAATATCAGATGATTTTAATTATTATTATTCAACTAATTAATTAATCATTCTCTCATCTCTACACCACTCTTGTAGTAGTACTTCCTTTTCTTCTCTAATCACATGATTTGCCCATTTACTAATTCATTTATAGTATAAATTTTAACTAATGCAAATGCTATTATTATAATTATATATATATATATATTTATAAACCCTATTATATACAACCTTTTATTAAATTGAAAAAAATCCAATTTTATTTAATTTCATTTCTTTAATCTTTAAATTAATTTCATTATAATATGATCTTTCAATTAAATCATCTTTTGTATATATTAATACCCAATTAAGAAAATTAATTGAATTTAATTTATTATCTTTATAACTATCTTTAATTATTATTTCAATTAATCTTTTAGATAATTCTCTTTTAATTGTGAAAAAATTTAAATTAATCATTAAATTATTTCTATTACTTCTATTAATTTCATTCATTAATTTATCTTCTTCTTTAATTTTATTAAAATTTAAATTTAATATCTTATTAATTTCGATAAATTTAATTATCTTTAATTTAATATTTATATTCTCATTCTTTAAAAATCCAATTAAAAATGATGATATTATATAATTAGAATAATTACCAATATTTAAAATATCCTTAATTATTAAATTACTAATCTCATAATTTTTAATTGTTAATCTCTCAATTAATTTACCAATTGATAATATAGTTGTATACTCTTTAAATATTTTAATCCTATATTCATTATCATATACCTTGTTAATATTGAATTTTTCAGTATTCTTAATATCATTGATTTGATTTTCTTTATCTTTATCTTTAATTTGATACTTATTAATCTCATTTAAATATAAATTAATCTTATTAAAATAATTAAAAAATTCAATATCATTATTATTGTTATTATTTCCATTATTATCTTGTTGATTAAATCTACTCTTTTCATTTAAAAAAATTTCAATATTATTAACTAATCTATTAAATTCTTTTTCTTCTTCTCCGTACTCTTCTCCTTCTACTTCATTCTTTGAATCATTTAATAATTCATTAAGTCTATGATTCTTAAATAAATCAATATTATCATCTCTTTTATCAATTAAGTTATTAATTATATTGTTCAATTGATTATCTTGAATCTGATAATATTTAATTCCTTCATCTTTTATATCCAATTGAATCTCCTCAATATTGCATTGTCTTTTAATTTTATTATTATTATTATTTGATAAATTTAAAAAAATTCTTAATACTTTATTAATCTCATTAATTTCATCTTTATCTTTATTAATTAAATTAATTGTCATTATTTCAAATATTTTTGATATTAGTTTAATCTCATTATTAATCTCAATTTTAATTATATTATTATTATAATCATCATTATTTTCATCATCAAGATATTCATTTCCTTTAATTTTAATTAATTTATCAATTTTTTCATTAATTTTAATTATAAAATCATTTATTAATATTTCAATAAATTTGGATTCAAATAAATTTAATTTTTTAGATATTTTAATGATTAATTCATAATTTTTATTACTTAATTTTGGAAATTTTTTATCTCTATTAATCTTAATTAATTTATTATTATTAATATATTGTTTCCCTTTCCGAAAAATTTTAATCTTATTCTTATTTTCATCAATATCAATATCTTCAATTAATACTTCTTCTTGTTCATGTTCATAATAATCTCTTGTATCTTCTTCAAATCGACCACCATTCTTATTCATAAATGTTTCAACTTGATCAATTTCAATCATAGAATTAGTAAATAAATATTTAATCATTTTAATCATTGTCTTATCATTTAATCCATCATTTTTATCATTTAATAAATAACAATAATTATAATAATGATCTAAAAAAATTGGTAATATTTTTCTAATTTCAATTAATTTATTATTCACTTTATTTATATTAATAATAATTTCCATATATTTATATAAATTATTATTATTATTATCATTATTATTTTTAAATTCATTTAAATTAATTAATTTATTTAATTTAATTATATTTAAATTGTTAATTTTATTTAATTTATTATTCTTAATTAATAATTTAAAAATTAAATTAATATCATTAATAGTAAATTGGATCTTGGAATTTTTAAAATTATTCATTAAATAATTTAAAATTCTATTGATTTTTTCATTATTATTTAATTTAAAATAATTATTTAAAAAAATTTCATTATAAATTGAATTTTTTTCTTTATTAATTATTTTAATTAATAAGTTTTGTAAAAATTTTGATAATAAATTTTCATTTATTAAATTATTATTATTAAATTCAAGTAATACTTTATTTATTTTAATTAAATCATTATGTTTTAAATATTGTTTAATAAAAAATTCAATTGTTTCTTTATCTTTTTTATTTGTTAATTCATAATATTTATTTAATAAATTTTTTGATTCAATTTTATTAAAATTTTTAATAATTAAATTCTTATTAAAATTTTTAATATTATTTAATTTTAATATAATTAATTCATCATCTTTAATTTGATATTTAATATATTTAATAAAATTTTTAAAAATTATTTCATTATTAATTATTAAATTTTTTAATTTTGATTTATTTAATTCTTTAAAGATTAAATTAATATCTTTAATTTCTAAAAAATTATTAATTAATTCTTTATAATTATTATAATTGAAAAAAATTGAATTTTCATTGTTATTATTATTCCCAGTTAAATTTAAATTATATATTATTTCTTTATAATTATTAATATTTAATTCTTTTAATTCATTTGGATAATTTAATTTAAATTGATTGATAAATTCTTTAAAAATTAATTTAGAATATTCAAAATTTTTATTTTTATTTTTATTTAATATTATTTGATTGAATTTATTTAAAAATTCAAAAATTATTATAATATCACTATCAATACTTGAGCTTGAATTTGAACTTGAACTTGAACTTGAATTTAGAAGATTTGGTATTATAATTTCATTAACTAAATTTGAAATATTGTTTATTGATATATTTAATTTTAATATTAAAATTGATGCATTTTCAAACCACTGATTTTCAAGTAATTTCTTTAATAACAATCTTGTAATTATCTTATGCTGTTTAATTAATTTTTTATTATTCATATTGTTATTAAGATTAATTAAATCTTCTGATGTTTTGTATGTTTTAATTAATTTAATTAATTCAATAACATTATCATCTTCGATATTAACTGAATCTACATCTAAATTTTTTATAAATTTAAGATCCTTGGTATTATCAATTTTAAAAGTTTCAAAATATTTGATATTTACCAATTTTTCTTTATATCCTGAAAAATCTGTTCCAATATTACTATTTGAATCTTCAAGTTCTTCTTTCAATTCTTGTTGCTCTTCAAATTCTGCAATTGATCGAATAGTATTCTGTAATTGTTGTTCCTGCGATTTGATCTGATCTTTTATAAAATATTCAAATTTCATTAGAGAAGGTTTAAGAAATTCATTTAAAATATTGTTTGGACGTTTATTAGTAATATTAGTATTATCATTTTCATTGTCTAAAATTTTTTCAAAATTAATCTCTTGTAATTTTTTATTTTTTCTATGCTTTTGTTGTTGTAAATTATTGTTTAATGTTGTTATACTTCTTCGTATATATTTATCTTTAGTATTCTTGGACGGGCTATATCGCCTTATTAATCTTAATTGTCTATTCAGTATTATCATATCGTCATATTATATTGTATGATGTGATCGTTATTATTATTACTTGTATATCTGTTTTGTGATATCATATATGCATACTTTATCGTTTAATTTTTTAATATGCTTTTGATTTGTTTTTAAATGGAAAAAGACTTCTGGCCCCACAGCTAAAAGTTCTTAATCTTTTGAGTATAATTATATTGAAATTAGCAAATAAGTTTGAAATAAATTGCGAAATCAAATGGAAAAAAATTATTTTAAAATTGGAAAGTGGAATTCTAGTGGTTAAATACTCCTTTCCTCCTTGTTTTTTTGCACTTCTTTAAGTTCAAATATACTATTAGTTGAGATTTGCCACCGTAACTTCCACTGATAATTGGTATATGGTCATTTAAAATAACAACTTTAAGTTTGTTTTAAAATCATCCCTTGTTGAAAATCCAGAATATTAAAATTATCAAATTTAATCAACTCGCTTCCTCGTCTGCGCGATAACATTTCACTCTCACCCTCTGAAAATTAGTTGGAGAATATATATGTCTCATCTGGTCGATCGGCTGTTCATAAGATAACAATTGCGTCGCTTCATACAAATATTTTAAGCTGCTTACGTCATTGGAATTTTTAGTTTTCTATTTTGTGATTATGTGATTTGTTACGTAATCATATTCTTTTTTTGACAGATAGCGGTAACGTTGCATATCAACGTTATCTCTACATACAAACAAGCTTTAGAAACTCTGATTTATCTTTGCATATTATTATCTCTACATTTTGCTGCCTTACATTATTAAAATTCAGGCCGTGTTATTTAGAGGAGAAATGAATTGACTTGCTTTTTATATATATCCGATAATTTCAGTGAATTCAATTCTCATATGATTGGTGAGTTGGTGGGGAAATATATGGTTTTGTATAGATATATATATATGGCTGAGATTTAGTCCTACACTGTAGATGCCCTATCATATCCTTTGAGAATATTTCAAAGGGACCACCAGCCAACTGAGGCTACGTGTATGTAGATATATTGTATATATCAGATCACGAAAATCTCATCTGGCTAGACTTACGCGAGACATAAACGGCTGATGCCGAAATCGCATAGGGAAAAGTGATTATCACAAGACGATTATATAAACAAGGCCAATCAATTGTTCTCATAATCTCTGAATCGTCTAAGCAAGTCCTGCTTGTCTTTTCTTCTATCTCCTATCACTCCCTCATGTTCAATTTTTTGTGTATCATTTTGATCCTTTTGTTTATTTTTGCTTCTTTTTGCACATTCTGCGCATTTGTCTCATCGGAACAATCTGTTGTTTAATTTCCGCTTCCCTTGTCATGTGGCTTCTAAGCAAACATTCTACATTCTTACATGAACCATTCCCCCATACTGATTCAATTTTACATTATTTAATTTAAGGTTTTTGTCCTGGGTTCTGATTATGGTTTCCTCGATACTATGTTTGATAAATGTAATTTTCCTTATCGCTGCAATATTTGATTGTAAGCAAATATATTTATATGTCCTTCTCCAAAACTTTCCAATTTTCACTCTCCTTTAGTTTGATAGTCTTTTTCGGTTTCTGGATAATGGGCGGGGCCCTTTTTGAGTTAGATAAAATCTCAAAAAAAAAAATATTCGCCATTTCTTTCTGATATTTGGATTTTGAAGATTAGCTTTTCTCTCTCGAAATTCATAATCTTTATATAATGATTAATTAATTATTTTGTATATTCATATGAATAATTGTTTAACTTTGTATGCATGAATTGCTACTTATTGGTAATAATTAAATTTTATGTTTTTAATAAGGAAAAGGGTCATTTATATCATCAATTCACCTTTTTGTGTCACTTTTTTTTTAATAATTGCCTTAATTCATACTTCCTACGTGTTCTGTAAATGATTGATTAACCGATGTTAATTAAGTTTTCTATCTGTTAAATTGAATTGAGTTGAATTGAATTGAGTTAAATTGAATCGAACCATATCCATAAACTCAATTATATTAAATTCACATGTTAAATTAAGTTTAAATAAAGGGTATTCATAACTTATTTAAAGATATATATATATATATATATATTAATTGCTGATATTGGATTTCATCCTATTTGTTTCGTTTTCTATTCATTCAGCAATTCGATTTGCAATAACGATCTTATTATATTTTATACTCTATTATATTATATTTTAAAATATGAGTTCTTCTGAAAAGATATCATATTTATTTACCGAAAGCTCATCGGTTTTTGGTAGTAATTTTCTTGAAAATAATAATGAAAATTATGGTTTTTCTTCAAAGAAAATATCACCAGATGATTTTGATACATTTAGTCAATCAACAAATTCTCTAAACGAAAACATCAATAATGCTAATAATAGTAACATTATTGATGATGATGCTTATACCACCCAAAGAGGTTTAAAGGCAAGACATATTCAACTGATTGCCCTTGGTGGTGGTATTGGTACTGGTTTATTTGTTGGTTCAGGTATTGCTTTGAAAACTTGTGGACCAGCGCCTTTATTGATTTCATATTTAATCATTTCATTTTTCGTTTGGTGTATTATGAATGAGTTAGGTGAAATGGTTACTTATTTACCAACAGAAGGTAGATCAACAATGTATGCCTTATGTGAAAGATATACAGGTAATAGATCATTTTGTTTTGCTGCTGGTTTAAATTTAGTTTATGCACAAATGTTATTGGTTCCAGCAGAGATTAGTGCTGCAGCTTTTGTTGTTGAATATTGGACTGATTTAAATGTAGCAATATTCATTTCAATTTTTTGTGTTTCAACAATTGGTTTAAATTTTTTAGCAGTTAATTATTTTGGTGAAGTTGAATTTTGGATTGCATCTATTAAGATTTTATGTATTCTTGGTTTAATTATTGTTGGTATTGTTATCTTTTTCGGTGGTGCACCTGCATCAAATGGTGTCTTGGGTTTTCATTATTGGAATAAACCAGGTGCATTTAATGATAATTATGTTGAAGGAGATACAGGTAGATTTTTAGCCGTTATTACAGCATTAATTAAATCAGCTTTTGCATTTATTTTAACACCTGAATTAATTACAAGTTGTGCTTCTGAATCTTGTGATCCAAGAATTAATTTACCAAAAGCGACAAAAAGATTTATTTATAGAATCATTACTTTTTACATCTGTGGTGTTATAGTTATTGGTTGTATTGTTGGTTATGATGATCCCAGTTTAGCAGCTGCTATTGACGACGGTAAAAGTGGTGCAGCTGCATCCCCTTTTGTTATTGGTATTCAAAATGCAGGAATAAAAATATTAAACCATATAGTTAATGCATGTATCTTAACCTCTGCATATTCAGCAGGTAATTCATTTTTGTTTTCTGGTTCAAGAACTTTATATTCAATGGCATTAAGTGGTGATGTTCCAAAAATTTTTGCAAGATGTAATAAATATGGTGTTCCATATATGTGTGTATATGTTGGATCATTAATTTCATTATTAGCTTATTTAAACGTTTCAAATTCATCAGCTAAAGTCTTTACATGGTTATCTAATATTTCAACAGTTTCTGGATTTATTTCATGGATTTGTGTTGCTATTACATATTTAAGATTCAGAATTGCCATTGATTATCATGGTTTAAACGATAGAATTACATATAGACCACCAATTCAAAAAATTGGAGCTTATTCATCTATTGTATTTTTCAGTTTATTATCCTTAGTCAATGGTTATGGTGTTTTCTTTGATTGGAATACTTCAGATTTTATTGCAGCTTATATTACATTACCAATTTTTTTAATTTTATATTTAGGTCATATGTTTTTAACAGGTAATTATCGTATATTTGCATCACCTGAAGAAATTGATTGTACTACAGGTTTAAAACAAATTGAGGAATTACACGATGAATACACAAAACCAGAACCAAAAAATATTATCGAAAGAATTTGGATGTGGATTGTTTAAAAGGAATGTTATTCTGAAAAAAAATACAATCTTCATTTTAGCATAATTTTTTCAAACGGAAAAATAGATGTGCATTTACTCTATTTTATCTTACTTTATTTTATCTTACTTTATTTTATCTTACTTTATTTTATTTTACATTATTTTACTTTTATTTATGCTTTTGGCTTCGTCATATTTTTGTGTCTTATTTTATTTATGACAAAATATTTGTTTTTCTACTTTTGGATTGATTAAATATTACGATCTTTAAAAAAAACTTGAATAAATCTTAGGATATTATTACAATAACCATGTATATGTTCCAAAGAGTAGCAAATGTAGGAGTAAAATACATTTTTATCATGTGACTATTGACTTGTTGCAGGGGTTTTTCAGCTATAGTGCTTATGTAATAATCTGGCATCTAACTTATTCTAAAGTCCGCACAATGTGTAGGCCGTAGTCTCTGTTCTGCACCGGCCACAAAATCTCTGGACCATCCCCCATGTAGCAAGATTTTATACGGCGGCTAGCCCTGACAGGCAACAGCGGGGACAGGCAAGAACAGCCATCCAGGAGCAGCAGAAATAAGCGAGACGCAGCGAAAGAAACCAATCACAGCTTATGAATTGTTAACAGTGAACAACTCTGAAAGTGAAAAACTGAGAAAACTGAAAACTGTGAGATTCTCTAGCATGTTACCCGGATATTTACACACCCGTGCACAGTTGGTAAGAACCATTTAATGGGAGGTAAGTCTACGGCCTAACTGTGCATGTCTCAGCCGGATGAGGACCGCAGCATTTTGTGTAAAAGCGGCCAATGGTCCGTGTCACTCTTATTTACCACCCCGTAGCGTTTGGCCGCAGCCTTCCCTCAGGCACGCACGTCCAATAGAAATCGGGCGTATGTCATCAAAAAACGCACAGCAGTAAATTTTTGTTAGTAATTTTAAATGGAACAAACAGAATCGCAGCGATTTCTCAGTGTAATCTTTGGAGACTCAGGCTCTCTTATTCTATTACAATAAAATCTAATTCTATATGCTGTTTGTATGTCTGTCTCTTGGTGAAGTTGAAGCTCAATCGTTAATTGTAGGTGCTAACGCTTGTTAGGAGCACCATCACAGTAAGCGATCGTCTATCTATCTCCTGAACTGTAGTATACACATCTTTTGCGCTGTTGCTATGTGTATGCGTATCCCTATCTGTTTCTGCTGGTATCGATGTTTGTTTGTTTGTTTGTTTGCCTATCTATCTATTCTGGTATCCTGTATCTGTAACCTCCTGTCACCTCTCTAATTGGTCTTCAACATAACGGTAAACAGATACTGATTCTAACAACAATAGCAATTAGTAACTACAGAGGACACCCCTATCAGATATCTTATTCGTACCTCAATATCATCCGCTAATCATAGGGTGTTACACTGGTATCATACTCAATATTAAAAAATTAAAGCTCTTTGGCTTATCAATAACTCTACGTTTAAATCAATTAAATACTATCTTGTTTTTAATTTGTATCAACGAAGAAATATTATTTAATTATATATATTTAATCATTTATAATATTTGTTAATATTATTATTATAGTTCATATCTGATATATTTTCAATTTTTTTTATAGATATAACAAAATATTCACTTATAGAAATTTATTAAAAAAAAAACATTTAGATAAAAAAATTTTATTCCGCATAATAATATAATTTTACAATTTGTTTTTTTCATCAATTTTTATTAAAAAAAGAAATAATATATATATATATAATAAACAACAACAAATAAATAAATAAATATCATCATTGTCGTTAAATAAAAGAAATTATATACAAGATGTTTTCTTCAACTAGACGTTTATTAGCTAGATCTCATAAATTGAGATTAGCTCCACAATTAAATAAAAATTTCTCTTCAATTTCAACTTTAAAACAACAAACACAACGTTCAAACGATTTCTATGCTACAAAAGCTAGAGGTGAAAAATATGGTGAAACTTTAGATCCATCAGAAGGTGTTTCAACTTTTAAAAATTCAATGAAATTAGAAATTGGTTCAGCTATGGGTGATTATTCACAATTCGTTGAAGAATCTCATAATTGGGATACTTGGGAATTAGCTAACCCAGATTCTGCTGATTATGAAGTTAGAAGAAATAAAATTAGACATTTCACTTTAAATTTTGGTCCTCAACATCCAGCTGCCCATGGTGTCTTAAGATTAATCTTAGAATTACATGGTGAAGAAATTGTTAGATCAGATCCACATGTTGGTTTATTACACAGAGGTACAGAAAAATTAATTGAATCAAAGACTTATATGCAAGCTTTACCTTATTTCGATAGATTAGATTATGTTTCTATGATGACAAATGAACAAGTTTTCGCTTTAGCTGTTGAAAAATTATTAAATATTGAAGTTCCAATTAGAGCCCAATATATCCGTACTTTATTCGGTGAAATTACAAGAGTTTTAAATCATTTAATGTCTGTCTTATCACATGCGATGGATGTTGGTGCTTTAACTCCTTTCTTATGGGGTTTCGAAGAGAGAGAAAAATTAATGGAATTTTATGAAAGAGTTTCAGGTGCTAGATTACACGCTGCTTATTTCAGACCAGGTGGTGTTTCTCAAGATATTCCAGCAGGTTTATTAGATGATATCTACATGTGGGCTACACAATTCGGTGATAGAATTGATGAAACTGAAGAATTATTAACCGATAACCGTATTTGGAAACAAAGAACTATAGATGTCGGTGTCTTAACCGCTGATGATGCCCTTAATTACGGTTTATCAGGTGTTATGTTAAGAGGTTCAGGTATCCCATATGATATCAGAAAAGCTCAACCTTATGATGCTTATGACAAAGTTGAATTCGATATCCCAGTTGGTACCAAAGGTGATTGTTACGATCGTTACTTAATCCGTATGGCTGAATTTAGACAATCTTTAAGAATTATTGAACAATGTATTAACGATATGCCAGCTGGTCCAACTAAAGTTGAAGATTTCAAAATCGCTCCACCAGCTAAATCTTTCATGAAAGAAGATATGGAAGCCTTAATTCATCATTTCTTATTATTCACTAAAGGTTACGCTGTTCCACAAGGTGAAACTTATACTTGTATCGAAGCTCCAAAGGGTGAAATGGGTGTTTACGTCGTTTCAGATGGTTCTGAAAGACCTTACAGATGTAAGATTAGAACCCCAGGTTTCTCATCATTAGGTGCTTTTGATCACATTTCAAGAGGTTACTTATTACCTGATGCTGTTGCTATTATTGGTACTATGGATTTAGTCTTCGGTGAAGTTGATAGATAAATTCAATACTCATAAATGTTATAAAAAAATTTTTTTTTGTTTTTTTTCAATTTGTTTAATTCTTCTTCTCTATGTTTGTCTACTATTATCTTGATTACGTCTTTTGTTTTTTCAATTGTTATTAAAGATATTCTCTATTATTCATTTTCATCTTGACGATGTTCATTATAACTTTGGAGTTGATAATTATCAATGATTTGCAAATTTTGTTCAAGATATTTCAAACCACTGAAGAAAAGAAAAACAAATTTAAGTAAAATAAAAAATATAAAAATTTCCAACTCATACCAAAAAAAAAGAAAAAAAAAATTCAATCCCATATATATTTAAAAATCACAGCATAATTCAATCATTATCGGAAAAAAAGAAAAGAATTAAACAGTTTAATTTTTTTAATTAATTAATTAATCAAATTTTAAAATTGATATTCTATTTTTTTTGTTCCACAATCACTAGTATTAAGAATCAATTCAATCATCTTGATTGTTTGAATCTTTTTATTTACTTATTTATTTATTACTTATTTATTTATTAATGTATTCAATGGCATTTTTGTTAGATCAAAGATGTCTTTAACTCATCTTTCACTTTTTATTTTATTTTTACTTATTTTACTTATTTATTTATTTATCTATTTTAATTGGATTTGATATTATCTCCAAATTATTTATTTATTTATTTATCTACTTATACTATTTATTTATTTATTTATTATTATTATTTATTTATATTAAAAAAACTATAATTACTACTAAAAACTTTACTGTAAAATTAAAATGTAAATTAGGAAAATATTGTTCTATATTAAAATTACAAATGAAGTATTAAGAAAATGAATAGTATACGAATGAATATATAGTGTGGAATATATAGTGTGGAATATATAAATAAAAAAACTAAATGCAGGAAAAATTAAAAAAGGCTTTTTTGTTTTTTTAAGAAATTATTTAAATGTAATAATTGTCATCTTTTAATAAGTTATCTAAGACAACAGAAGGTGGTCTTTTGTGAGTTTTCTTCTTATTATTACCATTTGTTAAATTGCTTGGATCTAAAGTATTTGGTGAATTATTACCACTATTGGTATTAATTGGAGAAGAAGCTCTTTGCTCCTCTTTTCTAGTTTGTGGTTGATATTGTTGTTGTTGTCTTTGTTTATAAGACAATAATTCCCTACTTCTTCTCTTATCCTTTTCGATAAGTGAATTTTCAACTAATTCATTAGCCAATGTCCAGTGGTTATTAGAAGCTTTACGTTGATGTTGTTGATTTGGTTTATATAATAAAGATGTGGCGGAATCGTTACTGTTGCTTATTGGAACGTTATTAACTGAGATGGATGGTGTGGCAGATGATGAAGGTAATGAAGAAGTGGTATTGTATTCAGATCTTTTGATTTGGTATAAGGATGGTATTTGTGAAGTTGAATAATCGGAACCAGCGACTGAAGAAGGTGCCATCACTGGAGATGGTGAGAATGCAGATGATGATGGTGAAGCAACTGGCATCATTGGTATTTGAGCAGCAAGTTGTGGAGATGATTTACCATCAGACATATTACCACTATTTAATAAAGGTAATGCAGGATTGGAAGAGTAATAATTTCCTGTACCAGCTGTTGGACTTGGAGTGTTGTTATTACCGATTGAAGTTGCAGACATGGTTGGTGTTGATGGAGCAACAAGATTGGTGAGATTTGATGATGAATAATTAATACTATTAATCATTTCATTAATTGGTGAAATAAAAGAATTTCTTTGTTTTGGATTACCATAGTTGTTGAACATATCAAGAGACACAACACTATTACCATAATTATTGTTGTTGTTGTTATTGCTGTAGCCCATTGGTAACATTGAGTATCTTAATTTTCTTCCTTGAGGAGTAACAGATTGGTCTAAAATATCGTTAGTAGAATTGGAATTAGGATTAGAATTAGGACTATTTTCAGCACTGTCTAATAGATTATCACTAATTGAATTATCACTATTTTCTCTAGAAATTCCAAAATAAATTGGATTCTTTTTACTACCGTAAAGAGCAGTATTACTACTGTTTAATCTTTGCTTTTCAAATGTGTGTAATGAATCGACTTCAGCAGAAGAATTGGAATTATTCTTACGGTGATTGTCAGAATAGAAGAATAAATTAGAAGCACTACGTGATTTGGAAACGTTATTTGATGGTGAGCTATTATTACTTGAACCATTTCCATTATCACTATTGTTACGACTGTGTTTTTCATCTTTGAATGAAGGTGAAGATAAGAAAAATTGATTTGCTAAAAGATCTGATTTAGAAGCTGCTCTTCTTGATCTACATGCAAATATTAATCTTAACAATATGAAAAGACTGAATA
Source organism: [Candida] boidinii (assembly GCA_001599335.1). Classification (NCBI taxonomy): domain Eukaryota; kingdom Fungi; phylum Ascomycota; class Pichiomycetes; order Pichiales; family Pichiaceae; genus Ogataea; species [Candida] boidinii. The sequence goes on along the minus strand of BCGP01000002.1, from coordinate 13,165 downwards.
TACTCAATAATATAGTACCAACAGCAATAAATACAGTACCTGAGACATTATGAGATTCTAATATATATTTAGATTGCACTTTTGGGATTTGTTGTGTATATGTATATGATGTTGTAGATGCAGATGATGTAAAAGATGTGGTTAACGTTGAACTTGTCATAGATGTTATAGAAGGCTTTGAATCTGTGGTTGAAGAATCTGAGCTGGTAGTACTTGAGCTAGAACTAGAAGTAGAACTGGAAGTGGAGCTTGAAGATGTAGACGATGATGATGATGATGAGGTGGTGGAGGTCTTACTAGTATTCAAGGTTGGCATCTTGTTTGTAGTTGTTGCATTTGAATCACTTTTGTCATCTCTTTTTTGTATTTTTGCATATGAGAGATCTAAGTTCAAGGACAAAGCGGCCAATGAACTGACTAAACCTGAATTTAATATGTTTCTGTTATCTAATTGCATTTTTCTTTTTCTTTTATGTATCTTTTAAATCTTTCTTAAAGCAAGTAAAGACAACGAATTCTATAAATCGTCGAAGGGGTATCAAATATATACTGCTTGTTGTTAAAGGGGTATCAAGTATTTTTATAAAGCCAGATTATAAAAAGTTATGAAAAAAGCTATGGCAAATATAAAACGTGAAGATAAGAAGAGTCAATGATTGGAAAAATTAAGTAAATTTTCTTTTCTGAAAACAAAAAGTGAATAAAATAATATTATATTCTATCTTGAAAGAAGCGAAAGTAGTATGTATAGTTAGACAAACAAGGTGTAGATACTTTTTGTCTTAAAACAGCTGTGAATTATATTTTTTGAATATTTAATAACTTGAATAAAAGGGTCGAATGTTCAATGTATTATTTGGAAAATTTGGAAACGATATAATAATCAATATATACTGTTATTAGGGTATCTTAACAAACTATTGAAACTAAAAATCTAAAGCTTAAATATGCACAATGTATTTTATATGTATAACGTATTAAATAGCAATATCTTTAAACCAATATGGGACTATTTTGATTTCTCAAAATTAATAAATGTGTTTAGTGAAACAAAAGAATGGGAGCAAGATAGCGAATTTTTTTTAATAAAACATAAGTTTACCCAAGAACAGAACTAAATCTGAGTGGTTTGCTGTCAGAAAACATATATTGATTTACTATGATTTTGATGAATCAAAACTACTAATAATAGCGGGATACTCAAATCAAAAAAGGGAAAAAGAAATTTCCCATATAAAAGCCGGTGTCATCATACCACAGAAGCTCAGATATTAAAGCTACCAGCAAACAGATGGCATAGTTGAAAAAAAACCAAAAAGTTACTAAATATAAACCATACCGTGGCTGCAGTAGTGCTTTCAAATATAATTCTGGCAAAAACCTATAATATGATCAATCATATATAATAGGATCCAGTAAGACTGAAGCGAACCACTCAGGTTCTACAATGGAAAGAAAATGAAACAATATAACACAATTGTGGATCAGAATCAAATCGGTATTGTCAATTGGAATATTTTTATGTTTCGACATCTACATATAGTCGTGTTTTATTACAAGAGACGCGTTTTGGACACGCAAAGGTTAGGAATGAATAAAGTTAGATGCATGTTATTAGTACTTCTGGGTCCTTAACTATGAGATGAGTGCGTGTCCGGGATTAGCGTTCTGCATATAATTTTGATCTCGTGCATAATATTACATTGTTTGATGTTGCAATATGCAGTTCAGTAAGGCACGTAATTTTTTAACTTTTTTTTGTTCTTCACACTTCTGTAAATTTTTTTCTTTTCTTTTTCTTTCTATTTTTTTTTTCATCCAAATTTTTATTATTTCAATTTACTCCTTAACTTAACTGCTGTATATGATATGGGCTTTAGAGACAGACAAAGCGTAGATTGCATAATACAGATTGAATTACAAGATATGATCTGATGATACAGACCACTGTGTTAGAATCTCCTTCTGCAGTGAGCTAATTTAACAACATAAGGTAATTGTGATTTGTAATTCCAACTCCAAACAAGCATGTTGTAATTTAGATACCGGGGCAGGAGAAATCATTACTATTTTTTTTTTCTTCTTTTTTTTTAATGACCTGTGGTTTACAAATTCAATGGAGGAAGAGCCACCATTTATGTAATTCCAAGGCCTGTAGACCCCCGTGTTAGTCTTTAATCTGCAGTTATAAGTATCAGTAGTCTTGGTATTACATCTTCTAATTGTTACCATGACCATATATTTAAAAAAAGAAAGTCTTCTTTAATGGTTTTGCGCGTAGGGCAAGACGGAGATCATTTTCGCAGAGGCGGCAAGTTTCCACCCCGCCAAGGCGGTTGTGAGACAGACTGTCGGCCGCTGGTGGAGCACGGCCATAGAATCACCCACGGGACCCGTCACAGTATTACGTGGAAGCATGGAACCGCGAACCAGGAACGCAGTGAGCCACGCTCGCCAGAAACACCTGCTCCGATGCAGCGGAAAGCCCCGGTGTGGTGTGTTGCCTCTTCAGCGCCATCCATCCATCCATCCATCCATCCATCCATCCATCCATCCATCCATCCATCCATCCATCCATCCATCCATCCATCCATCCATCCATCCATCCA
>BCGP01000002.1:0-10456 GCA_001599335.1 [Candida] boidinii | reverse complement strand
TCCATCCATCCATCCATCCATCCATCCATCCATCCATCCATCCATCCATCCATCCATCCATCCATCCATCCATCCATCCATCCATCCATCCATCCTTCAACAGATCTGTCCCAGAATGGATCAGGTGCCAGACCAAAATTGGCCGATTTCCACATCTAGAATATCTCCGAAACAAGAAGTGAGTGTTTAAAAGAAATACAGCGAATGCAGCCGGCGAAATACAGCCGGTGGTTACACTAACGGAGGTTGGTGGTTGAGGTACTGAGTGAATTAGCCGTACTCTGACTTCTCCTTATGCTATACTCTATAGACTTCCTCTCCATAAGAAGATAACCACAACCGCCCAAGAGTTACTATAAATAACATCAACTGAGTGTAGATCAGGTACCCATAAAGTATTCCAGCTTTTGTTATTATCATTTCATGCTGGACGGTAGTGTATTATGTGGCGAAAGCAAGGTGATACTGGAGTAAAAAAATAAGCGCTACTGGCTAAATAGAATATTTCACTGGAATGTTTTCCAATTAACATAGTGTTATATGACTGTGCGCTAATAAGTTCAAAATGGTAGTGGGTATAACAGCGACATTAGGATCCCCAGTCGATACGTTTGACGCGATTAGCATTTTATGGAAATTTTAAAACAATCTTGAAACTATCTGTATAAAGTTTGAACAAAGAGGAACATGAAATCAATAATAGACTTCTATTTACTGTTTCTTCTTTTGTTCGTTAAGTGTAATATCTATCATTGGATCTCTATCTCTATTCTAAATGTTTCTTTGTTATTCTGCGGACGTTGAGTTCTCCACTAAAAAATCACTTTTCTCACTCTTCCTCACTGAGATCGTTAGGTGTAGCTAGAACGTCATACCTGAAAACTCATCCCCATCTTCATTTCCCATTCATCGTATGCCTGACCTAGACTTATCTTGGCATACTAAATTATATTGAGCTGTGTTTACATGTCACAGGAAATAGTGTACAGCCACTACAAACTCTACCACACTTAGCAAAATAAAAACTTGCACCACAGCCGCCGCCGCCGTTCTTCCACTTTCTACTTCCAAGAAGCTAAGAACAGAACAACGAAAACATTAACAAGGACAACCCCCTTTGAATCTCTTCTGTGTGGGTTGTTATCATCAAGGCGCAAGTTTTCTTTCACAAAACAAAGGGTATTTAAAAAAAAAATTTTCTTCTGTTTATTATTTTCTGTTTAAGTGGAGTTTCAAACTGTTGCCATTAATACTGTTCACTTTCACAGTAAACACCCGGTTCGACAGGAGATGTGGCAAATGCCGGGCCGCACCCCTTTGGACTCCTCCACTATAGGCCCTACGACGCAACAAAAGACTGTGCGGCCTCCTCTGACGGAAGAAATACGCGGAAGATTTTTCCCATTCATGGATCTCAGATGAAAACATTTTCTATGCTACACCAGAACACCATCAATGCTCTGATGCTAATGTGTAGATTATGAAATGTTTTCGGACAAATGAGATAACTTTCATAACCAGAGAAGAAGAAATATATCTATGATCACTCATTTAATTGTTGTAAGTAGTATATTTGAAGCAAAGCTATACTATATGACTTTCTTTGTCCTTATTATATTCCAAATCCCTTTATTTTTTTTCTTTTTATGAATATGAATACGAAACAATCCCAATATTATTATAACCTCAATCAATAAACTCATATTTAACTACTAAATTTTACTTTTTTCTTTTTAAGAAAAGCATGATTATATGAATAAAACATGTATTGAAAAGAAATAACTATATAATTTTCAAAAAAAGAAACATAAGAATCATAGAATATGCACAAAAAGCGAACAAGAAGCAATAAAGTTGAAACAAAGTTAAAAAGAAAATAAAAGTAAATGAAACAATAAGAAAAAAATAAGAAACTGAAATTAGAGTAATATTAAATGAGAATAAAATAAACAGAAAATGTTATATAATGAATAAATGATAGGGTATCGGATATATAGTTATTACCTGAAAATAACTGTTTGGAAAACAAATGGCAAAAAAATTTTATTGAAATCAATAAATTTGCTTTATCCTTTCTAAATGAAAACTAATAAAATTAGATGAAGTTAACTGCTGATATTAAAATAGCAATCAATAATGAAGGAGCAGAGGTTAATCTAACTCCAGCACCATCGTATGGAAGACTGATACTATCGGTACTTGAACTTGAATCATTGTCTGAGTTTGAAACAGAACTAGATTCGGAACCTGATCCTGATCCTGAGCCGTTATCTGAACCTGATCCTGATCCTGATCCTGATCCTGAACCGTTACCTGAACCTGATCCTGAACCTGATCCTGAACCGTTATCTGAACCTGATCCTGAACCTGAACCTGAACCGTTACCTGAACCGTTACCTGAATCGCCACTGGATGATGGTTCTAAGTAAGTGGATGAACTGGATGAGGATGAGACATCAGAAGAGCTGATAGTAGCACCTGTAGAGTCGGAAGCACCTGTACCTTCAGAGGCACCAGTGGAAGCAGAGGCGCCGGTACCTTCAGAAGCACCAGTGGAAGCAGAAGCACCTGTGGAGTCAGAAGCACCTGTGGAAGCAGAGGCGCCAGTGGAAGCAGAGGCGCCGGTACCTTCAGAAGCACCAGTTGAAGCAGAAGCACCAGTACCTTCAGAAGCACCTGTACCCTCAGAAGCACCTGTGGAAGCAGAAGCACCGGTGGAGTCAGAAGCACCTGTAGAAGCAGAGGCACCAGTGGAAGCAGAAGCACCAGTACCTTCAGAAGCACCGGTAGAGTCAGAGGCGCCAGTGGAAGCAGAGGCGCCGGTACCTTCAGAAGCACCAGTAGAAGCAGAAGCACCTGTGGAGTCAGAAGCACCTGTGGAAGCAGAAGCACCTGTGGAAGCAGAAGCACCAGTACCTTCAGAAGCACCTGTAGAGTCTGTTGTACTGTATGAAAGAGTGGCATAGAGTGTTGTTGTAGTTTCACCTTCTCTCTTGATAATGGCTGCAGATGGTGTAGCTGTTATAACGAAGGTACCAACAAAAAAATTAGCGGATTCGGTGATTACGGCACCAACTGTAACACTGGCAGAGAATTCTAAATCACTTTCATAACTGAATTCAAATTCTGATCCATTTGGTGAATAAAAATAATCGTCTTTTGCAACTGTGACGCTGTCTGCGGTTAATGAAACGTCATCTTCACTCCATTCGTAGTCTACATCACTAAGACCATCAATATTGAAATGTTCCCAAGATTGTGGAACATAAACATAAAAGTAAGGAATATCATCAACAAATGCAGCAGAGGCGGTTGGGACATCTGATGATACAGTGGAAGATGAAGCACCTGTACCTTCAGAAGCACCTGTGGAAGCAGAGGCGCCGGTACCTTCAGAAGCACCTGTGGATGCAGAGGCGCCGGTACCTTCAGAAGCACCTGTGGAAGCAGAGGCGCCGGTACCTTCAGAAGCACCTGTGGATGCAGAAGCACCGGTACCTTCAGAAGCACCTGTGGAAGCAGAGGCACCAGTAGAAGCAGAAGCACCGGTACCTTCAGAAGCACCAGTAGAAGCAGAAGCGCCGGTACCTTCAGAAGCACCAGTGCCTTCAGAAGCACCAGTAGAAGCAGAAGCTCCAGTACCTTCAGAAGCGCCGGTACCTTCAGAAGCACCTGTTGAAGCAGAGGCGCCGGTACCTTCAGAAGCACCTGTGGATGCAGAAGCACCGGTACCTTCAGAAGCACCTGTGGAAGCAGAGGCACCAGTAGAAGCAGAAGCACCGGTACCTTCAGAAGCACCAGTAGAAGCAGAAGCGCCGGTACCTTCAGAAGCACCAGTGCCTTCAGAAGCACCAGTAGAAGCAGAAGCTCCAGTACCTTCAGAAGCGCCGGTACCTTCAGAAGCACCTGTGGAAGCAGAGGCACCAGTGGAAGCAGAAGCACCAGTACCTTCAGAAGCACCAGTAGAAGCAGAAGCTCCAGTACCTTCAGAAGCGCCGGTACCTTCAGAAGCACCTGTACCTTCAGAAGCACCTGTGGAGTCAGAAGCACCGGTACCTTCAGAAGCACCAGTAGAAGCAGAAGCGCCGGTACCTTCAGAAGCACCAGTAGAAGCAGAAGCACCTGTGGAGTCAGAAGCACCGGTACCTTCAGAGGCACCAGTGGAAGCAGAGGCGCCGGTACCTTCAGAAGCACCAGTGGAAGCAGAGGCACCAGTGGAAGCAGAAGCACCGGTACCTTCAGAAGCACCTGTGGAGTCAGAAGCACCTGTGGAAGCAGAAGTACCAGTGGAAGCAGAAGCACCTGTGGAAGCAGTAGCACCGGTACCTTCAGAAGCACCTGTGGATGCAGAAGCACCTGTGGAAGCAGACGCACCGGTACCTTCAGAAGCACCAGTAGAAGCAGACGCACCGGTACCCTCAGAAGCACCTGTGGAGTCAGAAGCACCAGTAGAATCACTGGCAACAGTAGAGGCATCTGTGGAGGATGCGGTAACAGGAGTTGGTGTGGCATAACTGTAGACCCAATATGTGTCTTCAAAAGTTGTGTGTTCTGCGACACTGTCACTGTCAACGTATGTGGTTACATGTAACTCACTTGTGACGTAACTTGTAATAAGACTTGATGTTGAACCATTATATGAGGTATATGAAGTTGAAGTTGGATATGGAACAGTAATTTCTAGATACCAATAGCTAATATCATGAGCCCATGCAGTATAATAATCTGTTTCTTCTAAAGTACCTGTTGTTGTGTAATCCTTTGTCCAGTAATCAGTAGATGTTAAGGTTCCGTATGTCATAAAAATAGAAAGTGTATCACCATCGATAAGTGTAGAAACTTTGTCGTGACCTGTAGTATGGGCAACAACAATGTCTGTTGTATCAGAGGCAACAATGGTATTAACAAAACATTGTGAAGATGGAAGATTTTTAACCCAAGAACCAATATTTGTGTATTCTTCTTCTGGAGTTATGAATTGGATATCAAGAACATAGTTATGGTATCTATTGACTGCAACAATTTTAATTGGATAATATCCCTTGGCAAAATATTGAGCACCTGTACCATATGCTGGAATATCTTCGACAGCACGACTAACAATAACTGTATAATCATCTGCACCAGCACCAGTTCCAATCTCACCACAACATGACATACCAGAATTTGCGGTACCTATGTATACAGCAACACCTGTATCAACAGCAGGAACATGAACAAGATACACACCAGGTTCTTCAATGAACAAGAAACCAGTGAATTCAAAAACAGCCTTGGAAATATCAATATCTGACATACCATATATATCAGTAGTAGCATAATAGTAATCAATAGTGGAAATTGAAGCATCAATATCTGTGATTTTTGAGTTGGAAGCATAATATGTAGAAGCATCTTCTGAATATCCAGAATAGTAGAAATCATATTCAAAATAATCTCTGCCTTCTCCAGCGTATTCAAAAACTTTAACGTTGAAACCGTCAACTAAATCATCCGCAGTGAAACCTTCGAATCCATTACAACCTTGAATTTGGTCATAGAATTGATTTTGTGACCATGGAATGTAAGTATCAGCTAATGAACTTGCAATATTCAAGGAAAGCACACTAACTAAACACTTCTTTAAATTTGTAATCCCCAACATTTCTATATGAGATAAATTTATAAAGGAAGGATGAATATAAGTAAAAAATTAAATTATTCTGTTGACAAATATAGGAAGAAAATAGAAGTGAAATTATATGCAGATATATAAATATATATATATATATATATATATATATATGATCGTTTGTACATTTCATAAATCAATCAATAAGGAGCACCATAGTGAAGTCAGTGATAGTTTCCAAATATTTTCTTCTTCCACATATCAAATTAAGTAGTTTATATCTGACGTCTTTGTTTCAGGCTTCTCCCAATTGTTTGCCAGTTATTAAATAGGTGCAAGCTTTGTTACCTTTCATATCATATTGTAACAACAGTGTGTCTTAACAGAAAAGCACAGTTGATAAATACAAAGCTTATTTCCTGCTTCTTTTTCTTTTTTCTTTTTTCTATTCATATTCTTATTTTATTAACTAGTTTAGCTTCTCTGTTTATGCCTAATTTGTTTGCATTTTCAAATTGATCTTTAATATAGTGATTAATATTGATATTAGTATGAAGTTTTCCGTTCAAAAACGGGTATATTGTTTAGGTCCGAGTATTAGCCATTTTCATAACTCTATTTTCCCATTTGAGTGCGCCATTGATCAAATGTTAATATGATGCGGTGACCCTTTAAAGCATGAATACTGAAGGGATATGGTATTGTCACAAATCCCATGATTGCGTTTTCACATTTCCCTAAACTTTTTGTGGACAAAAGAAAATACAAGGTAAGGCTTTGAGTTGTCAAAAATAGTGCAGTTTCTTCCAAGCTACTTATGCATGCATGAACCAAAAGTGGATACTATGGAATCTCAGGTGCGCATGAATAGGGTCTATTTGTACTACCGGAAACGGTTTGCGTTGTTATGTTAGTTTCCAAATATTTACAATTCTCTTGAGTCATCGCTCAAATAATCTTTATTGACGTGCCGATATAATATAAATCATAGACCACTTGAAAGATCCATTCTTCTATATGGCTTTGGATAATTCTCAAGGAAAGCCGTATATTTCACTTTTATTCCCTATCATTCTTCACCTGGCATCTTCTTCAGAAAATCTTTATGCTATTTCATTTTATTATTGACAAGTAGCTGTATTTTATGTACTCACTGGCAGCTTACGGTTGCTTTTTATGTTTATACAATTTGTTTTGGCATATGTACTCAAAAAAATTTGTGGTTAATTTTGTGCTGCTTTCCTTGCAGATTAACAAATCCATTTATCTCTTGAAATGCTTCAACACAACGTTGTTCAGCTTTTCAATGAAATCTCAACAATGGCTTGAAACAATCACGCCGAATTTCTTATTGTATCATCCTATTTGGTAGAGTTGTTGTTGTTAGTAGTTTCCACATTTGGTTGTCAGTTATTTTCTCATTGCCATATGTTTCATACCATTGACTATACATGAAATCAAATAAATTATGAGAGAACATAGATTATGATTTTTATACCTTTGGAAAATAGGTTTATGACACAGGGTTCATTTTTTCTGTCGCGAACAGAAAATTTTTACTAGTGGAAAAAGGTTATCTAAAATAGGCTATTCATTATTATTACAGTTAAATTCATTTTCACCCAATCTGAAAGAACAAAACTTAAAACAAGGCTAGTGATTAAAACGTTATACGGGTGGAATCAAACGTTCAGTGAAGTACAAGTGCCATGCATCCCGCATGATCAATTGTTAGACTTAACCTGTACACCTTTGAGACACTTTTTTTTAACACATAGTACGCCCGGTACATGATACTGTCTACAGGATGTGCCATCACCAGACTAGGGGCAGAATCTCGCGGGCCCACTCCGCGTGGTGAAATGTGAGCACTTAATGCTCTGCAGGCGAGTGTAAACTGGGAAATCGTTGTAGTCAGCTAAGCCTAGCTACGTGGAATATTTTCTGCAAGACTATGCCAGTGACAATTCTTCTATAGGCAAAAGCCTTTTTGGAAGTTGGTGACGAGTGCTGTTCACATAGGTTAGGCGACACTATTGCAAAAGTATATGAAGTGACTCAAATACCGGTCAAAAAATATTTTCAAATCTTTTGAGAGAAGTTTCTTATGTGAACTTTCCCTTCCCATTTGTCTTTTTCATGATTACGATATGCTTTTTATATTTCAAAATATACATATCAATGGTTAACAACACCATTTTCTGACCAATAGTTATTAAATCAGTTACAGTTTATTTTGAATTCTATAGCTTTATTTTGATAACATTCTGAAGTGGAGTATGAAATTTTGGGTCCACCAGGTGATTAGGAACAGACTTAAAATAGAAATATAAACATGCAATGTGGGTAATCCACAATTGATTGTATATCGAGAGGGGCATAATTAGTGACAACGGCAACAATGACGAACAACATTCAATACACCTATTGTCTAAATAATGGTAAGTTTATACCTGAGTATGAAAACCGGAATTATTAAAGATTGAAGAAAACTTTATCCCAAATTATACTTTGAAGGAAACTTATAACCGGATTCAAAATTAGTACTGTTCAAAATATTGTCCTCAACTAAAGATCATAAAATCTTAGGTATTTTGTTATGTGTTTGTATAGCCTTTGTAATAATTAATGTGTATGATCCTTCCAATTTTTAACTTTGTTCGAAGTCCATAAAATTAGAAAACAGACATAATGTCAGTTAGTTTACTGTTTATAAAATTTAAGTTCTATTTTTCTCAATTTATGATTAAATAAAAACTATATTTAAGCCAGACTTCCATTGTCATTATTGCTTTGATTATTACGTGATAGTACTGCAAACAATTGTCACTAAGCATAAGAAACTTTTTTTTAAGGTTTATTGTTTATTTTCTATTATAAACATGATTTTATATCTTAATGATAATTAGATATTATGGTTACAATAATAATGATACCCATTTTCAAATATACCGAAGGCAAATTATGTTTTCCTTTACTAAAATCTATGTGTACCATCTTCTTAATTAACAAATTCCATTTTCATTCTTCAAAAGTTTTCTAACTACCTCCAGGTACATATATTTCCCTTATAAACTCAACCGCGTTTGTATTCTTACTGGTGTATTGTGATAATCATTCTAACATATATATTTTAAAAATTACCTTTTTTTCTCTAAAATATTAGTTTGAGGCTGAACGAAATATTCTTCTATTATTTAAATCCATAAATAAATGTTAAGATGTTACGGTTTCATTTCCGAAAACCGAAATTGTTTTTCTATAGTTTAAATGTTCTCGTATAGAGTTTTATTTTTTACATTTTTTAATTCTATTGGCGTTACGCACTACTGCGCTTGCAGACTTTTACATTGTGAATTATGGAGGGATAATTTTTCTCTGAATCTCCTGGACAATATAGATCTATTTAATACTTTTTTGAAAGTTGAAATATCAAAACAACAATCTATTGAGATACTAATTGTGATATTTTTTAATAATGTTTGATGCTGCACTCTCAGAGATATTCTGCATTCCTTCATTGTTATGAAATTATGCATAAAAGATAGTTTTATTTGGATACAGGATTAAATTTGAAAACTGCCAAACAAATTTTTGATCCCTGTGTTAAATTATAGTTGACTGAAATTGCGTATGCAAGCACAATAGCTGAGCAGGGCATTTCTCATTGACATTTAATATAATACTTAAGCAATTTTAACAGAAGCCTTTGCACTTGAAGTCTTTAATTAAGCATGTTGCGATATAACTACACTAAATCAAATAACAACAATTGAACTGAACAATGAAGAAGAGAATTGAGTTGACCGCCAGCTTACTAAGTTTAGTTATTTTCTATGGATTTATTGGTGCTTCTGGGAAGTTTAATTTCAATTATAAACAAACCACATTGTGAGACTGCGCCAACGGAATATTGAAGGAAGAAATTAAGAAATATGACGATCGAAACGGGTATACCATAGTTCTTCTTATGTTCACAACGTTCTTTAATTGTATTTTTATTTATTTTTTATTTTAAAACTTTAAATAACCATGTCATTTGATGCATTGATAATAAGATCAAATTACACATAAAAATCAATGTTGGTGATGCGAATCCCTAGATTGTATCAGATATAAAGGGTAAGGGTAACACTGAGATCAGCTTAATACTTTTTAATGTTGCTTGGTTTAACTCAAATGCTAATACTTTATTTATTAATACATGCAGCAATGTTCATAATATAATAAGAACAAGTTCATTGAGGTAAAATTAACTTTTTCTCTAACTAATTAAGTAAAAAGCATGCAAATGGCCGATTTTTCTATCAAAGAAAAAAGTTTTAAATATTGGAAACGCACTTTAGGTTTACTTTCTTTTGCTTTTAGCTATTCACTAAAAGCAATTCCTACTGCTGGGTACAGTGAAACTGTGTTAATTAGTTAAATTTACTTTACTTCCTTCTTACAGCTCTATTACACAAAATGCAAACCTACATCCGCCACCGGCAGCCGGTGGTTTACACAGCGACTTTTAAGCAGTCTAAAAACTCTTGTTACATATACGTGAAAATAGAGACTAGATAGCATATGAATTAGCAGGATGAGTTAATTTAAAGGACTAATTCTCACATAACATACATTTATCTGTATGAATTATATCTTCTATTATTAGAGCACGCGCGTTTTGAAATTTTCATGCACAAAGATGCATCAATAGTATTTTCCATGTTGAAAACTGAACAATAGGCCACAACCTACAATATAACACATTGTCATTCAGTAATCAAATGAGGTGCGGTGTGGGGTGTGGGGTGTGGGGTGTGGGGTGTGGGGTGTGGTGTGGGGTGTGGGGTGTGGGTGTGG